>CM076575.1:909926164-910128664 GCA_034641835.2 Pinus albicaulis
TCTAAATACCCTCATTCGTGTGACAGTAAATTTTTCTGAAAACATTTTCAGTGATTGAGAGCTCTAACCACCTACCAATTATATAATTCAAATAATTCAATTTCCCTAGCACTTAGGATGTGACTGGTCAAGCACTTGAAGTTGTCCAAGTGTTGATTCCATCGTTAACAAACTCTTATTAACATATGAAAATACCAGCCAAGTCGGGGACTTCCACGTACCACTCGACCATAGATTGGGCTAAACCAAGTATCTTTTTCATCCAATCAACCCTGTGGGATCTCATAGGATAAACCAAGACAAAACCCATAAAGGATTCTAGAGGCCAAACCACCTCACCCCTCAACCACAATGATCTCACCTATACTGTATAGAAATCACTAACATCAACCATATCGGTCTCAACCCAATTTTTCCAGGGCTTCAAGAACTAGTAACCCAACCCACAACTAAACTAGGGCTCCAAAGATTTTGTTCCACCTGCAGCTCCAGGAACTAGTAACTCAACCACCAAGGCTCAAGAGCATCTATCCCAACCCACAGGTTCACTCAACCCAAGTTGTTCCAAGGATTCCAGATCATTTATTCCAACCCACAACCATAGGGAACTTGAGAACCAATTAGAAAAAACAAGTGGGAAACCCACAACACCATGGTTATCTAGGAAATGGCAAGGCAAGGCTGAAACTACTATCAATATAGGAAAATATCAATTCCAATGACAACACATAACCATATAATCACATGCATATACGATGCATCCAAAAATTAGCAAGGAAATCACACATGCAACTTGTTACCTACACATTATCCCTATTGTATTTGTTGATCCAACTTTTCCCTTGCGCTTCCCTGCTTTCCTTTATGTCCTTTCTCCAATTGAAGTGAATGTTAGAATGCTCCAAGCATGATCCAATAATGCTTTAAGTTTGAAAGAGTTGAGAGAATGAGAGTGTGAGAGAATGAAATGAGAGCTCAACTCAAAACTGTAAAAAGCTCACATAAGCCTTTTTATCATTAAGGCCTCTATTTTCTTAATTTTCTTTCATCTTTCTTCTAATTTCCTTTGCATGAAAATTTGTGTCTCTTCACCTTCCTTTTCTCCTATTTTCCTTTGTTTTCTTAACTAAATGTCAATTATTTCCTCTTTCATTTGTTAATGTATTTGCCAATTTCCATAGCCATTATTAATCCACAAGTGATGCCCACTATAATGTTTTTCCCACCATTCAGCTTGGAATATGTGTCCCGTGACCTTGGTCTTATTTTATTTACATGGAAAATCAACCAGGGGATATTAAAATTAGATCCAACCCCTGTGGGATTTGATATATATATTGATATATATTTATGGAGAAAAGACGCATGTAATTTTATTCATCCAAAAAGAAAGAATAGAATTACATTTTGTATATGCATAACACATCCAAAAAAGCACCTCATGGCATTGATCATTGGCACAAAAAAACCAGTATCCATTGTAGAGAAACTACAATATTATAAGATGACCCCAAGGGACCACCCCAAACCCTAGCTAGCTAGAAAAACACAAGGTTGAAACCCCCTAGTAGAAATTTATCGTGAAAAAACCATAATAGATAATAAAATAGGGTGTATATGTTGAGAAATATAAGGGAAGCTAGATTAGGTGATCTCTCTTAAATTGATAACTACTTGTGATATCTTATCACTTATCTTGATTAACTTCTTCTTAAATTTGATTATTATTATGATGTTATCATCAAACAACTACCAAACAATAACTAAAAACAAGAGGACACAAGATATAGGCGATCAACCAGGGCCAAAACGTCTCCTGATGAGAGGAAAACCCACAAGAACTCTTCTCTTCTTATAGAACTTAAATTGACGAATTCCAAGAGTTATGACCCTTGTCAAAGACTCCTCCGAGACCAATTCAAACTTCTTCTTAATGAACTTTCTTCCAGCTACTTTGACATAGTATCTTCCAACAACTTTGGCAACCTACAGCTACTTCAACCTAACGCTTCCAACAACTTCGACCCTAATAAACTTTCCAACACTTCGAATTGCCCAACAACTTTCCAACACTTTGACTTTCTCAACAACTTTCTAGAATTTTGACTTGCCCAACAACTTTCTAGCACTTCGACTTTCCCAACAACTTTCCAACACTTTGACTTGCCCAACAACTTTTCAACGCTTTGACCTGCCAAACAACTTTCCAACACTTCAACTTTCCCAACAACTTTCCTACACTTCGACTTGCCCAACAACTTTAGAAACCATAACACAAGAGAGAGAGAGAGAGGTCCAAAACTTCGATCTTCTTCTTGTTCTTCTTCTTTTTCATCCTTTTCCTTCTTGACCACATTTCTTGTTGTGAGTGAGTGTTCTACAAGTGAGGTCTAAGTCTCTTATATATAGGCTTCACAAGGAATTCGAATAACCTTTCATGAGGCTGACTTTCTCTTTCATGTAGGTCGACTTGTTGCTACAAGTTTGATGAGGTATTGAAGGGTCTTCGTGACACTTTTGACTATACATAAATTTTATTTACAATATGTAACTTTCCCAAAAGGGTCTTCCATACATGAAAATGACTCAATTGACTTGTAGACTCAATGACAAGCCCTAGAATCACTCAATGGGTGCTTGACCTATATTAAAAATAACCTTAAGCATGAAAACCATGCCTCAAGAATAAAAATAATAATTTATTTTTTCTCTTTACATAAAATACATCAAATCGTGATTACATATGTCATTATGAAGGCCGAACCTAGTTACATATTTCAACACACCCTCTTAACTAGGGAGATATTCATATTCCATATAAGGTACTTGGACATTCTCAAACTGAATAATTCTCATAAGAAGAGTCAGATTGGTAAGCCATCTCATAATCTACTTCCTTAGCTTATGCTAGAGCATCTCATCATACCAACACAAATTGTCACATAGCAAGGCCTTGACTAATAGCTCTATCTCTCTATAATATCATAGCACAATGTTAGCGAGACCAGTGACTACTAGACACCATCATCATTGTATCTTAAGGCACATACCCCACCTGAGTGTTCACAGGGTAAGTCCTTTTAGGAAAAATCTTATCTTGGAATAACACATCCTCAAGGAATTTCCTCTTCGACTACTCTTACATCTTTGATGCCCTACCACATCCTCAAAGAGTATCAAAATCAATCTCATATGCTTACCCATTCCTCCATTATTTCTTCACAATATGAAGACAATAATGATGTGTTTATCTCTCCCTCTCAACTAGGTAGGATCTACTCATTCCTATAAAATGAATATACCCAAGGTCCCTCTTATTGATCAGGAGTTCATAAATTTTGCTCAAAATTCAAAGTTACAGGATTGGGTTGAAACTGGGATGGTTGCTTAGATATCATCTTCCTGATTCTGACGCCACAAACGGTTCAAAAAACAGATGTCGTATGAGGAAGATATTGCGTTCTAATCGAAATGCCAAACAAGTAAAATTGTGATAGTTTGACCAGGTTTGACTGGGATGCATAGTCAAAAAAGTGGATGTACAGTCAGCAAAAAGTAGAATATTCCTTTTTCAGGACTAATCGTTGGATGACAAGTGTCAAGTTTCTATTTGAAGGTACGAGGTTGGATGAGCTAATTATAGGGTGCCCTATGGCCAGCCCTGAGGCCACCACGTGTCCCTGAAATGGCATGTGAAAATTTTTTTGGAGGCCACAGGGCTCTACCCCCTGATCTCCCACCGGCCACGCACACACATTTCCAACTGCTCTACACAAGTTTCTTAACCTTCATAGGACACGGGTTACATTTATGTTTTAATGCAAATCAAGTTGGGGGTTGAGAATCGTCGGCAGTCCCAACCTGCCAGTGATTCCCCGAAGTAATGTCACATGGCGATAACAAACGCCAACAAACCATGTGGATAAACATTTAACCTGATAGCATATACCACAGTTCAACCCATTAACCGCAGGTTGCAGCTTGAGTTCCGCCTAAACGTCGACAACAAACGGTTTGGGGCTGCGCATCTGGCCACCGCCCAACCGTCACACTTAATGCAACAATAAATTCAGTGGAGGAGTTAGGGGCGTGCCATTTTTTACGGTCTACCCATTTTTAACTCCAGTTAACTGGATTTCTCCACTTTTAGTGGAGTTTTCCTAGGAGATACTGGGAAAAAGTGTAGGAGGCCCAATTTTCGACCATTCTGAGTGAATGAAGAGTCATTTTTGGCTACTTTGGGCATTATGGAGCCATTGGTGCAGAGAAAACAGCCATTGTAGCACTATAACTACATGTAATATCAAAGTTTTGATCATAATGATATGGACAAGCCATTGGGACTTGGACCAGCAGATGTAGCCTAGGAGGAGTGAACTGCTTCATCATGCCTGCTATGTAAATTTCATGTGGTGACTTATTTCTCTATTTTACATTGTTGTTCAGTGCTATTTATGCTTATTTTATGCTTCTAATTCACTAAAAATCATCTACAAATCATGAAACAACTCCTTAATCCTTATTCAAACTAATAAATTGATTATGCACATGTTTTTAAACCGAAAGACACTTAGCACAACAAAAATAATACAGTCATTTTAGATCAGATTCGTATCAGAGCTAGAGTTTATTCTCTAGTGTTGTTTAGTGCAAAAAATTATTTAACTATTTGCAAGTTTTAGATGCTTACAAGGCTCAAGCTCAAAAGAGGAGAAGGCAAATTGGTGGAAGTAGAAGGGTCACAAAAGGAGCCAAAGCATAAGAGAGCAATATTGCCACAATCTCCACCACCTAGTTCACCTCCTAAAGAAGCAGAATCTCCATTAAGCATGCCTCATGAGGAAGGATAAATCCATGAATAAGTTGACCCTAAGGAGGAAGAAAGAGTGTTCAAGAAAGCATTTCTTGACATGACTGAGATGGTTATAATCCTTTATCAAGAAAGGAATGAGAGACTGGAAGGAGAAGGATCTAAACTTCACAAGGAAGGACAAGGATCTTCAAGAGTTCAACGTGATGAAGACAAGTAAAAGAAGGGAAATGGAGGAAATGGAAGCAAAGGAGAGCCATCATTTTCACCCTCATCATCATCATCATCATCCTCTACTACTTCAATACATCAGCCACACAAGTCCAAGAACACTGGTAAATCTCCTTTATTAAAACTTGATGTTAAGTTCAAATTGCCAATGTTTAATGGTGAAGTAAATGTAGAAAAGCTAGATAATTGGATTATAAAATTGGAGGTCTATTTGAGAATACAAAACCTTTAAGATGATGATACAAAAATTCAATTAGCTTCTTTGGGAATGGAAGATGCAGCTCTTGTTTGGTGGGAAGCCAAGACAAAGGAGGAGATAAAGAAACATGGTAAGATTATTCTATCATGGTTAGATTTTATTGTTGCTATTAAACAATATTTTTATCCATTAGCTCATATGCAGAAAGCCATCATGAACTGGCAAAAGTTTAGGCACATAAAGGGACAAAATGTGCAAGAATACACCCAAGAATTTAGGAGAAGAGCTCTCTTATTAGGGGTGGATTTGCAGAGTCAAGACACTTTTCTAAAGTACATAGGAGGCTTAAATAGCTACCTAAAACATATTATTCTCATGTTTAACCCCACCAGTATAGATGAATATTGTGTTCAGGCCACACATCTAGAAGCTAGAGGGAAGAACATTTCTGAAGAGGTTAGAAAGAAACCTTTTAAGGGTAAATCCAAGGAAAATACCTCAAAAGGTAAAAACAAAAGAATGCATCTATTAAGAAAGAGGGAGAAAAAGTGACTTGTAAAAATTGTTCAAAAGAAGACCATGATGAAACTCATTGTTGGAAATTACATCCTAAATTGAGGCCAAAGAAACCCAATAACAAAGGGAAACAAAAAACTGCTGTTATAGCTCAACATGATTTAGGATCTGATTCAGGTGATGAAACTAAAATCACAGCCATGGGATTAAAGAACATGAAGGGAAAAGAAATTGAAACTAAACCCAGTACCAGTACATCAAACTATCACATAAATACTCCAAATGAAGAAGAAAGAATAGAACTATTTCATGTGAGGGTCATATCCAAGCATACCAAGATTGACACACTGTTTGACAGTGGGTCACAAGAAAACTTAATCTCTGAATATTTTGACAAGAAACTTAACCTTGAGACCATACCACATCCAAAACCATATCCATTAGGTTGGATTTGCAAGGATGAGAATCTACAAGTTTCAAAGACATGTATATTGAGGTTTGCAATCACTGCAAGCTTTGTTGACATGGTTGAATTAGATGTGGTTCTGCTTGACATAAATGGTATTGTATTAGGGATTCCTTACTTGTATGATAGGAAAGCGATCTTCCATCACCATGAGAACAATTATCATTTATTCAAAGATGGAAAGGAGTTTATTGTTAGAGCGCATCGCAAGAAGACAAACATTGCTTTGGTAAATGTTGGACAGGTAAAGAGGCTAGTAAATTCAAGGAAGAATTTTGTTCTTCTTATGATTAAGCCTAAATTTGATATTAGTCATGAATCTTTTGAAGGATGTGATCCTAAGTTGAAATCAAAATTATATGATGTGGTTAATGGACATCATGAGATGTTTCAGGAGCCAACAGGATTGCCTCCAAAAAGGGAAATTCAACATGAGATTCAATTGTAGCAAGATTGTCCTCTTCCAAACATCGGTATGTATCGCATGTCGATAATGGAGAATGTTGAAATAAAGAGAAAAATCAAATATATGTTGGATAAAGGAATCATAAGGCCAATCACCTCGCCATGCAGTTCACCCATAGTCTTGATACCAAATAAGAATGGGACTTGGTGCATGTGTGTAGATTTTCGAGGTTTGAACAAGATTACGGTAAAAACTCGTTACCCACTCCCAAGAATGGATGACTTGCTTGATCAGCTGAAAGAATCAAATTTTTCCACTAAGTTAGATTTATGAAGTGGATATCATCAAGTAAGAATTGCAGAAAGTGATATATGGAAAATTGCATTCAAAACCAAACAAGGACTCTGAGTGGCTAGTTATGCCTTTTGGTTTATGTAATGCACCGGAAACTTTCATGCGAGTTATGGATAATGTTTTGCGACCATTCCTTGATGAATTTGTTATTGTGTACTTAGATGACATTTTGATTTTCAGCAAAACAAGAGAAGATCATGTCTTGCATTTGAATAGAGTGCTTGATATTTTGAAGAAAGAGAAATTGTTTCTTAAGATGTCAAAATGTGAGTTTGGAAAGACTTATTTGGTCTATTTGGGACATATTGTAGGAAGAGGAGAATTGAGGCTTGATCCTTATAAAGTGGAGGCCATTGTGAATTGGCCCACACCCAAAACAGTTACCGAGTTAAGAAGTTTCGTAGGTGCAACTCAATATTGTAGGAATTTTTTTGTTAACTTTTCTTCCATCGCATCTCCTATGCATGCAGTGACAAGTGTGAAGAAAGGCTTCCAATGGGGAGGCAAACAACAACAAGATTTCGAAGCTTTAAAAGAAAAAATCAGTTTAGCTCCAGTCCTTGCATTACCAAATTTGAGACAGCCATTCGAGATACAAACCGATGCTAGTGATTATGCCATGTGTGCAGTACTTTTGCAGCATGGTAAGCCTATCGCCTTTCATTCAAAAACTTTTAATGCTGTTGTGACTAATTATACTACATATGACAAAGAACTATATGTGTTGGTACAAAGTGTCAAGAAGTGGAAACACTACTTGATGGGTAAAAACATTGTTGTACACACCAATCACCAACCATTACAGTACTTGCAGTCGCAAACAAAATTGCAGCAATCAAGACATTTCAGGTGGATGGGATTTCTTCAACAATTTCACTTGGTTATAAGGTACAAAAAAGGCATATTCAATAAATTTGTATATATTCTTTCGAGACCAATCATTATTGCTTCTACTTTACTCAAAAATTATTCTATTGTACATGAGAGTTACATAAAACAATATGCACATGACATTGATTTCCAAGATGTGTATGCTAGTTTGAGTGAAGGGAATCAAGTTGAAGAAAAATATTATCACATGCATAACAAATTGATGTTTCATTTGGGCAAGCTATGTATTCCACAAGGAGAGAGGCTAAGTGTCATGAGAGAAGCTCATTCTTCTCTTATTGTTGGACACTTTGGGGTAAGCAAAACAGTGGCGCATCTACAGAGGTATTGTTATTGGCCTCGCATGATAGATAGTGTGTCACGTTTTATAAGAGGTTGTTCTATGTGTGCAACAAGTAAGCCTAGTAATAGGAAGCTTGGATTGTACACGCCACTACCTGTACCATCAAGGCCATGGGAGAATGTCTCCATGGACTTTGTTGGATGTCTACCTATGTCAAGAAAGCAACATGATTATCTTTATGTAGTTGTGGATAGATTCAGTAAAATGTGTATACTTATGCCATGTAAGAAAATCATTATTGTTGAACAAACTGCTGAACTTTATTTTCAAAATGTTTGGGTTTATTTTGGATTGCCCACTTCTATTGTTACTGACAGGGATTCCAGGTTCATTGGGAAATTTTGGTCAAATCTATGGAGAATGATGGACGCGAAGTTGAAAAAGAGTATCGTTTTTCAACCACAAACATATGGACAAACCGAGGTGGTGAACAGAATAGTTGTGCATCTAGTGAAAGGATATTGCAGCAAACATCCTAAGTTGTGGGATAAATAACTGCATTATATTAAGCACACTTACAACCGGGCAAATCACTCTTCAACACAAACCTCACCTTTTGAAGTATGCTTTGGGTATTTTCCAAAATATCCATTAGACTTCATCTTTGGGAAGGATTTTGCAATTTATGGCCATAGTGATATTGATAAGGCTCGAAATTTCATTGAGAAAATTCAGATTATACATCAACAAGTTCAAGAACAACTTGAGAAAAGTCAAAGAAAATAAAAAGAGAGGCATGACAAACACCGGGTCGATCACAAGTTTCAAGAGTAAGATGAGGTATGTTTGCACATTAGCAAAGAAAGGATGCAAGTGGAAGGTAAAAAGCTCAAACCCATTCGCTATGGTCCTTTCAAGATCATAAAAAAAGTTGGTAACAATGCATTCCAACACGACTTGCCTTCTTATATGCAAATGTATTCAATTGTTAATGTTGAAAACTTACGCTTGTATGAGCCACCTTTGATCGATGATCAAGGAAGTGATGTTCAGCTACCTTCTATTGAAGTTTTCTCACTAGAATTTCTAGATGAGCTCAAAGAAGATACAATTCTTGACAGGAGGACAAGAGCATCAAAGAGGGGAAGTGTTGACTACCTTCAAGTTGGGCTCAAAGGCACTAAACCAAGCAAGGAAAAATGGATGGAAGTTGAAAAGGTGAGGGAGATGTACCCTCATCTACTGAACATGTAATCAAGTCTTTTGGGGTCCAAAAGCTTCCCAATGGGGAGAAATGATCAGGAGTTCATAAATTTTGCTCAAAATTCAACGTTACAGGATTGGGTTGAAACCAATATGGTTGCATAGATCTCGTCTTCCTGATTTTGATGCCATAAACGGTTCGAAAAACTGATGCCGTATGAGGAAGATATTGTGTTTTGATTGAAATGCAAAACAAGTAAAATTGCGACAGTTTGACCAAGTTTGACTAGGATGCACAGTCAGCAAAGTGGATGTACAATCAGAGAATATATATATATATATATACTCCTCGGAATATTCCTTTCTCAGGACCAATCGCTCGATGACAAGTGTCAAGTTTCTATTTGAAGGTACGGGATTGGATGAGCCAATTATAGGGTGTCGTGTGGCCAGCCCTAAGGCCGCCACGTGTCCCTAAAATGGAATGTTAAAATTTTGATGGAGGTCACAGGGCTCGACCCCCTGACCTCCCACCGGACACGCACACACATTTCCAACTACTCTGCAAAATTTTCTTAACCTTCATAGGACGCATGTTACATTTATGTTGTATTGCAAATCGAGTTGGGGGTTGGGAACCGCCGGCGGTCCCAACCCACCAGCGGTTCCCCGGAGTAATGTCACATGGCAATAACAAACGTCAACAAACTGCGCAGATAAACTTTTAACCAGACAGCACATGCCATAGTTCAACCCATTAATCGCAGGTTGCGGCTTGAGTTCCGCCTAACCGCCGACAACAAACAGTTTGGGGGTGCGCATGTGGCCACCGCCCAACCATCACACTTAATGCAGTGGTCAATTCGGCAGAGGAGTTAGGGCGTGCCATTTTTGGCGGTTTGCCCATTTTTAACTCCAATTAACTGGAGTTCTCCACTTTTAGTGGAGTTTTCCTAGGAGATACAGGGCAAAAGTGTAGGAGGCCCAATTTTCAACCATTCTGAGTGAATGAAGAGTCATTTTTGACTAATTGGAGCATTCTGAGCCATTGGTGCAGAGAAAACAGCCCTTAGGGCATTGTAACTACATGTAATAGCAAAAATTATAGCATAATGAAATATGGACAAGCCATTGGCAGCTGGTCCAGTAGACGTAGCCCAGGAGGGGTGAACTGCTTCATCATGCCTGTTGTGTAAATTTCATGTGGTGACTTATTTCTTTGTTTTACACTGTTTTTCAGTGTTATTTATGCTTATTTTATGCTTCTAGTTCACTAAAAATCATGAAATAACTTTTTAATCCTTATGCAAACTAATAAATTGATTATGCACATGTTTTTAAACTGAAAAGGAACTTAGCACAGCAAAACTAATACAGTCATTACAGATCACTTATCCAAGGACTTGTCCAAGCTCCCTCTTAACCAAGGACTTATCCAAGCTCCCTCTTAACTAGGGGCTTGATTCTAAGCTCCCTCTTGACTAGGGACTTGTTTCCAACAACAACTATCTGCTTCTTTGGTGGAGATCATGGTACCTTAAGCTTCTTGTAGAGCTCCTCCTTTCGATGTCATGAATTTTATCTTCATCATTATCGAGCCTTCATCTTCTAGGTTTTCTTCGTATGGCATCGGCTATCCATCACTTTCCTTCATGAACGATATCAGTCATGTCATCCTTCTCTTCATCGGAAAGTGATTTTTCTAGTCCACATCTCGTTTTTCTTCATTTGGATACCTCTTCCAAGTCATGTTACTTTCAGGATCTTCCATCCATTCTCAGTTTTAGGTGACATCTACAACTCTCTTTCAATAGCCCTATTTCAACCCAACCAAATGTTGTTCAAAAATCAAAATGAACATCAAATCAAAGTTGCCTTTTAGGATGGCCTTTCATCATGACATATTGCTTGCTTGCAATGTGAACATCATGCACATTCATAAACACATCTCCAAGGCATTCAATGTCAAGGATATCCTTTATTTACAGACTTTATCAGAGTCTTCATGCCTTCTTCATGGAGATGTCCTAGCCAATTATTTTAGTCATCAGGCGTTGATCACTTATCTTATCTTATGTTTCCATAGTTGCATTTCTTACAAACTCCTCTTCCTTTCCTCACATATTGTTCTTAGGAACTTCTATACACAGTTCCTTCATCTTTGTCAACCACCTCATATTCCATAAGAGGACATATTATATTGATTTCATCTTGTAAACATGTGAAATAGTTCAAGGCATATGCCTTCATGCATCTTACCAAAGGAAGAGATCCTTACTCTTGATATCTGCAACTATATTATGACATGAATTTAATTTATCAAACATATACATACCTCTTTTCTTCTTTTAGTCATCTAGACTTCCTTCAGCATCTTCCTTTCCTTGCATGAAAGTTCTTCAATTATTTGACATGTTGCACTCCTTTGACACAATACCATCATCCTTCTAAACAATGGATCCCACATAAGGTGTAATGATCAGTGAGGCACTTGCTTATTCCAAGTAGAGGTGAACCTTCTAATGAAGATTAAAATGGATCATTTTGATTATCCTCATCCTACAAATGCTCCTTTCTAATGATGATTATGTATGATGAGTTCTTTGTATCTTCTATCATTCTAGATGACTTTATTCATATTTACTACTTCTGCTTTCAATGAGGTCACCAAGAGTTATTTCCTTTCTATGATGACTACTACACCCATGTAGACTTCTACTTCGGCTATCCTTTAAGCTTTTTTAATGATGTCATGATATCTTGATTCAATCGTATTCTTCAAACATGATTCCATATCCTAATGTGGTGCATCCTATCATACTTATAATGCTTTCTATGTAACAGTAATCCTTTTACAAATATGAAAAAAATTAAGTGAAGAAGATTATCTCAGACATAGTAGAGATCTTTCACTTCCTCCTTCTTTGATTTCTTCTTCTCAATTTCTTTCACTTATTTGGTGACACGGGCTTTATTCCTTTCTTTCCTTTTCTTATTGTCCTTATTGAGTTTCAAACAATCTCTCTTGAAATGCACATATTCCTAACAATCATAACATTGGATCTTTGATATATCGATCTTCTTCCTTTTCTGAGGACCAAACTTTCCTTTTCTCTTGGTCGTGGTAGCAAATGCTTGAACTTGTTCATTTGATACAACATCACTTTTTTCCTTCAACCTGGTTTTTTCAATCTTACATAATGACCATAGTTCATTGAATGGGGTGGCTTCCTTCTTTCCATATATGCATGATAAAAATTTACCCCATTCATGAGGTAGTGCATTGAGCACCACAATGGCCATCTCTTTGTCGAACATAATTTCCCTCAACTCTTACAATTGGTCTTGTATTTCTGACTCCCTCATAAGATATGAGGCTATCCCTTATTCCTTGTATACCTTCATCTTATATAGCTCGGTTCTCAAAGATATCACTTCTCCTGCAGTGCTTACGGAGAAAAATTCTACCATTTTGTCATAGATGTCTTTTGACTTCTCCATTTTTGCCACATAAGTGATGAGAGAATCCTTGATTGATTCTATAAGGATTACTTGAGCCCTTATTTCCCCTTTCATATATTTTTCTAGAGATTGAGATTCTTCCTTTAGAAATTCCACAATTAAACACTCAACATGTCCAATGACTTCATTTTCTATGAGGATAAAATCTATCCTCTTGTTCCATGCAAGGAAATTTGATGACCCAACGATCTTATTGTTATCCTTGCAAAATGAAGTCATTTTGATAGTAGATTCAGTTATAGATAGAAGGATACTTACTTGTTAAATGAATATGCTCCTTTGATGGTGGTGTTAGGGTCCTATAAGTATAGGACTCATAATTTGGAATTGACTTATGATAATCTTGTAAAAATATGTATATACCTTGCTTTCTGCAAGTTGTTTTCCCATATTTTGTTAAAAAAAAAAAAAAAATCAAAAAGAGTGTAAAAATCCTAAAAGAAAAATCAAAGGACTTAGAAAAAATAATATACCCCAAAGGAAAAAAGAAATAAAACATGAAAGTGTGCAAATTCAAATGCCACTAATTTTTCCTTTGTTACTGATGATTATGACAGAGTGTCAATAAATGCCATAATCCATGATGAGTTGAACTACTTAATCTTGACTTGTCATGTTTCAATTTTATTGTTGTAGAATAGTGAATAAAAATTATTCAGACAGTTTAATCCTGACTAATTAGTAGATAGGTAGGCAACTAGTGCTGATTTCCTTTCCCCTATAGTTATTCTGCATTCTAAACTTTCAATCAAAGAGGCTCAAAGCATTTCTCTGACTTCTGTTGGGACCGGACCCAAGGCTCAATGACTATTAAGTTAAAAAATGTTGAATTTCTATATTAAATCCCTAATTTTCATTCATTAACCCTACATTCATACATTTTACACTTCAAAATTCATAAGTAAAGACCTTTTACTTAATGAAAATAAAATCCCCTTTGATTAATTCTCTACATTCATAAAAACAAAAAAACCCTCCAAAAGTATTATATCCTAAGTTAAAGTGGTTAAATTATAAATGATTTAAGCTTTTTTCTTCTTATATTATCACTTTGCTTAAGTTATGTAATTACATTTTGGTGTTTTCATTGTCCTTTTTTTCATATTAACTTCTAATTTATCTATTAAATCCCTATAAAAATTCCTTGTCCTATTATTATAAATCCTTTTATTATATTTTCCCTAAAAACCCACTACTATAAGCTTTTTATGCATGTTGAGATTGCAACAAGATGATGAGCTTAGTGGAAAGGAGTCGCCTTCACTAAGTGGGCCCGCAGGCTATTTTTGGCGCAAAGTCTATTTTTAGACATATGGATCATGTTCTATGAGTCGCAGGATGCTATTTGTGGATGGTTGGTCAAGTCGGAAAAAATAGATGGACTTCTATTTTTAGACATATTGGGCGGAATCTATTTTTAGATTGCCAGTCTAAAAATAGATATGTCGAATATTATTAGCTCTTAATAATATTTGGACTCTAAACATTATCTTATTCTCTTGGAGTACTTCAGTTAAGTGCACAGATGTGGCACAGGAGCTGACAGAAGGAATTACGCTATTCCTAAGGGTTAAGTGGAGCTATTGTATGGATACTTCAGTTAGAACTCATGTGACAGAGTTTGGTGGAGTTGATTGAGGAAGTTAATGGAGTTGTGTTCAATTTAACTAATCTAAACATAGTTGAGCTATTTGTATCTAGTTTAACTGATTGATACAATTAGTGAGAGTGGTGTGAATTAATTATTAATTAATTCACTAATTATAAACTAATTAATCAACTAAAGAATGCATCAGTTAACTTCAGTGCATGGACAGTTTCAGTGGAGACCAGTGCAGAAATAGGTGAAAGAGCAGGTTAACTATTAGTTGTGACTATACTGTTGCTATTTTCAACACACAGATAGGTGGAGTAGCCCATGAGGATTGCGCAGTTCAATCCAGGTGGTTTATCTATTTAATGAAGCCATCCCATAGCATTAATTATGCAATAGAGGCTGGCTATCAAGTGGCAAAATATTGGAGCATGTGTTTTGCTAGATCTAGCTTGATAGTGTGTAGCAATTGAGGGTGTGCATGAGAGCTTGTGAGGAGCTTTTGTACTATGATTGTTACATGATCTCCATGACATATAATATACAGATAGTTGGGGTTTTCAGCTTTAAGCTTTCCCATTAAATATTGTGTTTATATGTGTGATTGTTTGTGGTTTTAATGTATGCATGCAATTGATTTTATTTCCGCATGTGATGATCAATGGTAGAAGAGATTCTGTATTATGCATGAAGCTAAAATAGTGTGTGATCAGAAGAATCTCGGTGAATAATATCTCAGTTATTCAAAATTTCTACATGGTATCAGAGCGATATTGATCATTGGAGCAATTGCAAAACATTGAAGCGGTTGAGTTTTGTGCTGGTGGAATTCGAATTTGCAGCAGTGTTTTCTTGGTGTCGAAGTTGATATGTCTTTCAACGGATTGCGATTGGAGTATGCCCTTGAGGGCAGCTCGAATTATATTGCATGGAAGGACAGGATGGAAGCGGTGCTAGATGACAATGGGTTGAAGGAGTTCATAGATGTTGAAGTCCCAAAGCCTACTTCTACTGATGCTTTCGTACTTGACGCATGGCAAAATAAGACAACAAAGTGTCGAAGGATTCTGTTGGAAGGTGTGAAGGATCACATCATGTCCAGCCTTCATGGTAAATCTTCTCCATTCTTGATGTGGAAAGCTTTGACATATTTATTCCAAAGAAAGAGCGACCAGAGGAAGTTGGTGCTCAAGGACAAACTCAGGAACATAAAGATGGAGAAAGGCGACAGTATTCCCAAGTACCTCACGAAGCTCATCCAATGCAGGGATGAATTTGCAGTGTGAGGTGATGATATTGGGAGACAGTGACTTGGCTCTCCTTGAGCTTGAAAAGGAGAAGTTGGCCTCTGTCGGGACTACAGCCAGTGGTGGGGAGAATTGCCTGAGGATGGGACGACTTTGATGGGATCTTGCATGCAAGAGGAGATAGGAGAAGTACCGGGGACGGATCTTCATCAAAGAACTCACAGTGAAGAAAATTGTGCTTTGTTTTTAAACCAAGAAGGGGAAACAAAGCCTTAGCCATCTCTCAGTTGCGAAGGCAGCGGGACGCCATCTGTGAGTGAAGTGCTCCCACTGTGCCAACATGGACATTACGCCTGGTGTCCACGAAGAAAGAAAAATAAAAGCGGCTACTGTCGTTGATTTTAAAAAAAGGCATATAGCCATACGAGTTTGAGCTGGATTTTTCACTGATCGCATGCTTGGTTTCAAGTGTGATGGTTTCAGTGTGGTTTCTTGACAGTGGTGCGTCTTTTCACATGACAGGAGATCGAGATTTGTTTACTGATCTGGATGAGAAAGATCTTGGAGTGCACATCGAGATGGGCGATGATGGTAGATACAGTGCGACCGGTATCGGTACAATTTCCTTTGAGAGGGAGTCTGGTAAACCCTTCGTATTGAAGGAAGTGATGCATGTTCCAGGATTGAAGAAGAATCTTATCTCTGTGGCTATGTTAGAAGACAAGGGATATGATGTTGTCTTTAGCGAGGAAAAGGCTTTCTCTGCTGATGGGCAAGCTGGTGATATGCGAGGATAGAGTTCGAGTTAGGGAAGCTACATCGGTGCGGGTAGATCGAGCAACGCATTGTGGCGGGAAAGGCGAGAAGGAGTGGTGAGCCGGGATGATGGCGAGCTGTGGCACCAGAGATTGGGCCACCTTCACCATGAAGCTTTGAAGATACTGCAGCAGATTTCTACTGGGCTTCCTAAGGGCACTCTTGCACAGTCAGATCAGTGCAAGGGGTGTACCTTGGGAAAATTTGTGAAAGCCACCTTTCACGAGAAGGATAGTCGCGCCACGACGATCCTTGAGATAATTCACACAGACGTGTGTGGACCTTTCTCAGTAGCTTCGACAGCAAAGCACGGGTATTATGTGATATTTGTTGATGATTTTTCTCGTAAGTGCTGGATCTTCTTCATGCAGAAGAAGAGCGAGACATACTCAAAGTTCTGTGAGTTCAAGGCACTGGTTGAGAAATAATCGGGGAAGCAGGTGAAGGCTCTTAGGAGCGACAGAAGGAATTACGCTATTCCTAAGGGTTATGTGGAGCTATTGTATGGATACTTCAGTTAGAACTCATGTGACAGAGTTTGGTGGAGTTGATTAAGGAAGTTAGTGGAGTTGTATTCAGTTTAACTAATCTAAACATAGTTGAGTTATTTGTATTCAGTTTAACTAATTGATACAATTAGTGAGAGTGGTGTGAATTAATTATTAATTAATTCACTAATTATAAACTCATAAATCGACTAAATAATGCATCGATTCAACTTGGTGTGAGACGTTTAGTGGGTACTGATGCAAATAGGTGAAAACGGGTTAACTATGGGGTATAAGCTATCATTGCTATTGTGATCACAAATAGGTGGAGGCTAGCCATGTGAGGGATTTATGATTCAAGCTAGGTGGTTTATCTATTTAATGAAGCCATACCATAGCATTAATTACACAATAGAGGTTGGCTATCAAGTGGCAAAAGATTGGAGCATGTGTTTTGTTAGATCTAGCTTGATAGTGTGTAGCAATTGGAGGTAGTGCTGAGAGCTTGTGAGGAGTTTTGTACTATGATTGTTACATGATCTCTGTTGAGCCTCAAGATTGTGCTTTCTTTCATCTTACTTTACCTCATTTTCCTTTGTCCATTGTTATCCCAGACCCAATTGATCAATGAATTTAGTTAAAATTACTTTTAGAATGATTAACATGACTAACTTGCTAAGTTTTGTGATTTTTGTCATTGTAATGCATTTTGACCGGAACTAGCTGCAGAATGCAGACATTCCGTAGCTAACCGGCAATTCTGCAACTGTCTTCACGTTCAGGCATGTTCCAGGTGGCCTTTCAAGAAAAACCACATATGGGTATATTCCACGTCATGTCTACATTGTTCGTTGCTCACCATGAAGGAAAAACCGAATTCTGGATATGGTTTTGGTACGTGGGAACTCATTTAAGGAAGCATATTTCTAATAGGACTGTCTTAGTCCAGATGTCACCCTACTTTTCTACTTTCCTTTAAGTCTATTATGATTTTAGATAAGGAAAGACATTGATCTCGAATTGTTATAGAGCTTAGGTTTATGTAGAAAATTTATTATAAAGCTTACTTGGAAGCAGAACTCGAACTAGGATTTTACTCTGAATTTTTACTTAGATTAAATACATGATTACTCTGTTCAAATTTATTTCTCCTTTAATAGAAGAAAACGGTATTGTTTTGCTGAAACGTTGAGTTTGATTTGAGTTAGATTAAATGGTGGTGAGAGATACCTCACACGGTTTACTGCGTAATTTAGATAAATATCTTAGTTGCCTTTAGTTGAGTTTGATTCTGCTAATCTTGCTAATTTCATTAGCTACTATGGTGCTGCTTATTCTAGAAACTTCTTCAAAGAAGAAGCTCTTCCAAAAGATCATGATAATGAATGGGAAATGGCTATAGTGTTGTAGGATTTAATTGTAATTTCTTTTGTTCACTATCACAGTTATACTTGTTCTAAGCACTCTTCCAAAAGAAGAAACTCTTCCAAAAAATCCTTATGATGTCTAAGGCATGACTGTGATAATGAATGTTTCAGTTGTTTGTTTTCACTAAGTAACATAGTTGACCTTGCTCTTAAAACGCTCTTCCAAAATATCATAATGATGGGTAGGAGACAGCTGTGATATCTTAGTTTTTAAATTGCTTTCAGTATTTATGTTTGCATTTGCACTGAATTGTACAGTCAGGATTGTTCTAAGAAACTCTTCCAAAATACCAATCATGATGGACAAACAGGCTGTATAATCCCATAGAATAATGCATGATAACTTAGTTAGGATACTCCGGAGTCTAATTGCATTCAACTCATGCTCTGTTATTTTGTTTTGAGTTTGATAATGACTTGTTAGTTCAGCACTGTTTTAGACTAGTGACATCTTAAGTTCGGTTTTAGCTTAACTCATTGCATTTGCACTCCACATTTAGTTGTCATCCACTGCATATTAGATTACTTCAGTTGTTAAACTTAACAAAATAGCCTTCATTATTTACAAACCTCTTCTTGTTCCAAATCTATAATTGATTCATAAACATAAGAACAGAAGACAGTATCATTTCAAGGCCTGAGGTACTTTTGCAACTTCTTTACTACTTCATAAACAGAGCCTTTCCTCAAAAGACTACCTTAAAAAGAAATCTATAACTCTTGGGTGAGGTTTAGTGATGATTAACTAAGTTGCAGAATAGAGTTAAGAACTAGTATTAGAATAAAGATCTTATGATGGTATCAATGTTTTCCTCCAAATATGCTTCAACAAATCTCTAATCATGGATAAAATGTTGCATCATTATAAGTTAGTTGTTTAACTGTTTAGTTAGGAGAATTTGCATACTTAGCTTACCATTTCTCAAGCTCTCTCTCAAAATACCTTTGATGAAGAATTGGACAAGTTGAGTTTATGTTTTGAATCATTTGCTTAAAAGTCATTATCAAGCTTTGTTTCTGCTTAGTCATAGTTTAGATTTGATTCTGTTTTAATATTTGCAATTGCATTTGTCATTTGTCATCAACCAATTAGGCTTCACTCTATTTTTAGCCAGTAGCTTCTTTCCACTAGCTTTCTAGTCATTTTCCTTGTGAACATAAAACTACCAAAAAGACCAAAAACATCATAAATCATCACAAAATACCAAAAACATCATAAAACACTAAACACAACGCATTAAGATACAAACACCTAGGCACATACGGTGCACTTCACTTCAGTAGTTTACCAACACTGGTTGACAATTAAATTAACTCAATTTAAGAGACTAGATTGAGACCAAACATTTTGGCGCCGTTGTCGGGGAAGTGAAAACTAGGTAACCTTTGTTTCTTAGAATCCAAAAACAATTATATGTGTATGGAGAGAGATTCAAGGGGAAGATTTATAAGCAGCAGAAGCAGAAGTTTGATTTCTAGAACACCACTTGTTTCATCTAGATCCATAGCTAGTACACCTTCAACTCAGACCCACATTCCATCCTTTACTGATCCTGGACTTCTAGAAGATCTAAGGTCAGCTATTCCATTAGAGAAACCTTCCACTTCATCCACTGAACCTGCCATAGAAGAAGATTTAAAGACTCCTGTTAGGGACACAAACCTTTCCACTTCCACAGGAGAGTCAACCATGGCAGAAGAAGGACGTGGAGGAGTCTTTAATGGAGAACACACACTATTTGGAGGTAGAGGTAGAGGTAGAGGAGAAGGAGGTAGAGGTGCAGATGGAGGAAGAGGTAGAATAGGAAGCTCTTTTGGGTTTCCTATAATTAATGAAGAAACCAATACAACCATGAAAAATATTTCACCCTCTGTCCTTCCAAACTTCTATGGACTTAAAACTGAAGATCCTGAAACCTTCTTATTTGAATTTGAAGTTCTGTGTAGAACTTATGACTACTTACAAGATGCTCAAAAACTGAAATTATTCCCTTCAACCTTGAAAGGAGCAGCATTGAAGTGGTTTATGAGCCTGATCAGCAGTTCTATTAGAACATGGGAAGACATGAAACAAGCATTTCTAGAGAGGTATTTGGATTATTGTATGTCGTTTAATCATAAGGAAGAAGTTTTTAAGATGTTACAAAAAGAAGATGAAAATTTGGAAGATTTGTTGGAGAGATTTAATTACAACATCAAAAGAGCAAAAATGGAAAACCTAGATCAAGACACCTTAAAAGCTCTTTTGTTGAAAACAATTAGGGATGAATGGTTGGATATCCTTAACATGATGGGAAAAGGGGATATATCACAGCTCACATTACCCGAAATATTTGAGTTATGTATCAACCTTTCAAGAGGGAAATCTAAAACTGTAAAAGGTCCAAGAGATCCTGCTCTTGCAAGGGCAAGTAAGTCTGCTTCTGGGACAGTAAGTAGATCAGAAATAGGACATATGCTTGATGATTTTAAATCTGACATCTTAGGGAGTCTTAGTTAACAAATAGACACCCTTAAGATACAAAACAAGCAAAAAATTGAATCTGATGCCTTGGCAATCTTTTGTCCCAAATGTAGAAAGAAACATGCCTTGAGAGAGTGTCCTTTGGATGTAAAAGTTGTAGAGACCTGTGTCATTTGTTCTGAAAAACATGAGACCAAGAATTTTCCTTCTCTTCCTGGTCTCAAAGTTGTCTTTCAGGAGGAAACTCCTACAGATTCCACAGAGTCTATCAATTTTGTATCTAGAAGGCCTTGGCAGGGACCTCAAACACAAGGATTCCATGATCAAATGTATAATAAACCTCCACCTTGGAATTCTCGGCAGCAACCTTGGCCTCAATTTCAAAATCAATCTCCAGCTTGGGCACAAGGATCACAAAGTCCCTATGGAAGATACTCCCCATACTATCAGTATCCACCATCCTATCCACCATATCCACATTTTTATCCTCAAAATCCTCAACAAAATTTTCCTCAAAATCTTCAACAACATCATCAGAACCAACCACATCAAAATCAACCACTCCCATTACCATTCCCTCAAAAATCAAATCAATTGCCTGCCCAACCCATACCAAACCCAAATAATAAAAATCCTCAGAACACATACATGATAGAAGGCCAACAGTTTCCAACTTATTTAATTACTCCTCTAGACCTTAGTGATGTTCAACTTAGGTCTGGAAGAATACTTGAAAAGAGGAAACCTTCTGTGATTATACAAGAACAAGATAACTCTGAGGAAGACTCTCTACGGGTGAATAAAAGTCTTGAGGGAGACACATCTTTTCAAGACCCAAACACTGAAAAATCAAAGCAAAAAGATCCAATAAGTTCAACTCCTGTATTAGAGCATCCATCCACATCTACTTCTATACCTCCCTTTCCGGAAAGATTACAAATTGATAGAGGTGTAGAAAAACAAATTATGGTGCCTAATTATGATTTCCTAGATGAGCTGAGAAATGTTTGCATTAAAATTCCATTATTACAAGCCATGAAGGAAATTCCAATTTTAGCCAAAACAATAAAGGAGTTGAGTATGAAGAAAACAAGAAAAAGAATAAGAGAAACAAAGAAAATTCAACTGGCAGGAAAAATAGCAGACATTATGATGGGCAAGATTGCTATTCCAAAGTATCTTGACCCAGGAAATCCAATTGTCAAAATTCACATCAATGGAATTGAAATTCAAAACACACTCATTGATTTAGGAGCAGCAATAAATATCATGAGTAGACAAATCATGGACAAACTGAAACTTCCTAATCTTCTCTTTACACCCACACTATTACAATTAGCAGATAGATCTGTGATCAAACCAGATGGAGTAATAGAAGACATTCCAGTGTCCCTAGATTCTTGGGAGTACCCTGTGGATTTCATGATCCTAACTCCTAAGAATAATCTAGGAGGCCATCCTGTTATATTAGGAAGACCTTGGTTGGCTACAGCTGATGCCTTTATTAGTTGTAGATCTGGTGATATGTATATCTCTGATGGTAGTTCAACTAAGAAGTTCACTTTATATCCTCCAGCTAGGACAATTACAGATCTAGATGACACTCAATGGATAGAGGATGAAGAAGATTTACAACCACTCTTCACAATTTCAGAAATTAGTGAAGATAATCAAATTCTGAATACTCTAGAAAACTTTGAATCCTCTCGAGAACACAAACATGAATCATTTCAAGAGGGATCCAATATTGAGTTTTTGTCATCAAGGCAGATGTCTCTTCATTCTATGGATAAATTTGGCAGCTCTACAAGTGAGATCTTTCCAGGCAAAACTTTGAACATAAATAAGAACCTAGAAAAATCTCAACAAGAAAAGTTAGTCAAAGTATTACAGAGACACTCTTCTGCATATGCATGGGAATACACTAACATGAAAGGGATAAGCCCCAATACTTGCACTCATCACATCTATATAGAGGAAAATTGCAAACCAATCAGACAACCTCAAAGACGGATGAATCCAAATCTTAGGGAAATTGTTAAAGAAGAATTGCAAAAATTGTTAAATGTCAATTTCATCTATCCTATTTCAGATAGTCAGTGGGTTTCTCCTTTGGTAATTGTGCCAAAGAAAAATGGAAAATGGAGGGTATGTGTTGACTATCGAGAACTAAACAAAGCTACTCTTAAAGTTTCCCTTACCTTTCATAGATCAAGTGTTAGATACATTAGCTGGCAAAAAGTACTTCTCATTCTTAGATGGGTTTAGTGGTTACAACCAAATCCAAGTAGCACTTGAAGATCAAGACAAAACCACATTTACCTGTCCTTGGGGTACCTATGCTTACCGAGTATTGCCATTTGGATTATGTAATGCACCTGCAACATTCCAAAGGGCAGTATTAGGAATTTTTTCAGATCTAATACATGATTGTGTAGAGGTGTACATAGATGATTTCACAGTTTATGGAAACACTTTTGAATAAGCTTTAGAAAACTTGGAAAAAGTTTTAAAGAGATGTTAGGAAGCAAATCTTTCACTTAGTCATGAAAAATGTTTTATGATGTTTACTGAAGGTATTGTTTTAGGGCATCACATTTCAGGGGATGGGATTAAAGTTGATCAGTCAAAAGTTGAATTCATCTCTAACTTATCTATTCCAAGTTGTCAAAGAGATGTTAGAAGTTTTCTAGGATTTACAGGATATTATCGGAGATTTATAGAAAACTTCACCAAGATAGCATCTCCACTCTTCAAATTACTTACCAAAGATTGTGAATTCAAATGGACTTCTGATTTCCAGTTAGCTTTTGAAACCCTGAAAACCAAAATTTCTGAAGCACCTATATTAAGGGGACCTAACTGGAAGTTACCTTTTCATATCTCAATAGATGCTTCCGATACAGCTCTAGGAGCAGTATTGGGACAAAAATATTTGATTCCCTATGCCATCTATTATACCAGTAAAAATTTGACTCCTGCAGAGTTAAACTATACTGTAACTGAAAAAGAGTTTTTAGCTGTTGTTCATGCCATAAACAAATTCAGACACTATATAACAGGCTATGAAACTTTTGTTCACACTGATCATTCTGCAATTAGATGCTTAATGAACAAATCAATTACTAATGGCAGAATCATAAGATGGTTATTGCTCTTACAAGAATTCAACATTACCATTCTAGATAGGCCTGGAAAACAAAACACAGTAGCTGATTTCCTATCTAGACTCCAAAATATCAAAGATGACACTCCAGTTGAAGATCAATTTCCTGATGAATATCTTTTTGCAATTTCTACCCAAACTCCTTGGTTTGCTGACATTGCTAATTATTTAGTTTTAGGAAAATTTCCTTCAATAATGAATGCAAGAGATAAAAGAAAAATCATTTATGATAGTGCAAAATATTCATGGGTTGCTAATGAGTTGTACAAGACAGGTCCAGATTTGATCATTAGAAGGTGTGTTCGTGAAGATGAGATGCCTGAGATTCTCAAAGCATGTCATGATGAACCTTGTGGTGGACACTTTGCTGATAAGAGGACAGCATATAAGATCCTTAATTTAGGATATTATTGGCCATCCTTGTTTAAAGATGCTTAAGAATATGTCAAAAGGTGTGACAGTTACCAAAGGGTAGGGAAACCTTCTCCTTCGGGTGAGATGCCATTACAACCTCAGGTACATATTGAACCTTTTGAAAAATGGGCTTTGGATTTTGTAGGACCTATTAGTCCTCCATCAAGACAGAAGAGGTATATATTAGTTTGCACTGATTATGTTACCAAATGGGTAGAAGCCAAGCCATTACTTGTTGCTAATGAAGCATCTGTAGTTACTTTTCTTTTTGAGGATATTTTTACTCGTTTTGGTGTCCCGAGGGAAATTGTTACAGATCAAGGAGCTCAATTTACATCAAGGCTAGTGGAGCAAATGATGGAGAGGTACAAAATCGGGCATAGAAAATCTACTCCTTATCATCCACAAGCAAATGGTCAAGTGGAATCTACTAATAAGGTCATTGAAGGAATCCTAACAAAGACTGTTCATTTACATAGAAGAGATTGGGTAGATAGGCTTCCTGAAGCCTTGTGAGCCTATAGAACTACATGGAGAAACACAACAGGCCATACTCCTTATGAACTTGTTTATGGAAAGCAAGTTTTGTTCCCCATAGAGTTCCAGATTCAAACTTTCAAAATGGCAGTCCAGCTAGGACTTGATTTAACGGAGGCACAAAAGCATAGACTGGAGCAGATTAATGAATTGGATGAGATCAGACAAGATGCAGTTCAGAAAACAAGTCTAGTCCAACAGCAAAGGACTAGATGGCATGACAAGTACATCAAAGAGAAGAAATTCAAAGAAGGTGACTGGGCTCTCTTGTTTGATTCAAAATTCAAGAATTTTCAAGGTAAATTTCAAACACATTGGCTTGGGCCATATGAAATTGTTAAATTTTTTGACAATGGAGCAGTAAAAATCAGGACAATAGATGAAGAAGAGGTCACTTTTCTTGTGAATGGTCATAGACTGAAGCTGTATCACAAACCACTCTCAAGAGAAGAATTTGTCAAGAAATTCCAAGAAAACAGTGATGTGAAGTTAATGAAGAAGAACTTGATTGAATTTTCTGAAGTATTTCTTTTGAAATAAATAAATAAATAAATAAAGGTATAAACATGAAAACCAATCATTGATTGGCATGTTTATACAGAAAAGATAGGGTGAAAATCAGAGTTTTTCTGACACTCTAACTTTTCCATTTTGTTTTTGCAAGCAGCTGTTACAAAATCATAAGTTCAGATCCATTGTACTTATGATCCATCTCATTTCATTTCACTCCATTCACTTATCTATCCATACTCCATTTCATTCATTCATTCATACTACACTTCATTTCATATATCATTCATTTCATTCCATACTCCATCCACCTCATTTCCATGTCAAAATTTAAAGTTTGATGTCTTGCTGCAAATGAACAACACATGTCATGGATGGCAGGCCATTTCTTATATTCTTCCACTTCATTTCATAAATTGAATCCATTCCATTTCATCATCCACTTCATACATATCATGACTCATCATCCATCTTCATTCATGCCATATAACATTTCACTTATATCCCAAACTACTCCATTCCATGATTAAAATGCTCTACAGGTACATTCTGTAGCTAAACAGACATTCTGTAGCTGATCAGACTTTCCGCAGCCAGACAGTCATTCCGCAGCTACAAATCCTGAAGGCACTAATCAGCAGACATTTGAATTGCAACAAGATGATCCAGTATATCCATGAATAAGAAGAATCAAGAAGGATTATGAAGACTCTTCCAAAGTAGAACAAAGAAGACAAAGACCACAAAAAGCAAATGAAAAGCAAAGGTAACAAGTTTTCATTATAATGGAATTTCATAAAGTTTAGCATAGTTTTAGTTATGAATCATTCGAAAAAGTTGTTTTGATTATTTTTATTGATCATATCCAATATACCCTCCACAAATTTTGGATAAAAATCTCTCATTTCAAATTCTATACCCGACATCATTTAAGCGGTTAAAAAGGCTGAAGTGTTTGATTTCCTCACGTCACCCAACCAAATCATTCAATGATGATGAAGGATGCCAGGAAGAAGCTGGAGCCGACTGCGGAGGTTGGGATATTTGTGGGGTACAATGATACGCCCCACAACTATCGTGTGTATTTGTCAGACAGTCGCAAGACTGTTGTGCGATGGGATATCAAATTTCATGAGGAGAAATCCATGAAGTGTTCGCTTGAGAGGGAGCCACACTTACATGCATATGAGGAACTATTAGTTCCTAAGGATGAGTCTCAGGATGTGGATCAGCCACAAGATGAGGTTCACGAAGTGGAAGAGACCACTCAGGCAGCGCCAACCATCAGAGGGCGGAAGCGCACTACAGAAGCTGAGCGACTGGCTCAAGATGCAGAGAAGGTTGTAGGAGCACCTACATCATAGCGTAGACAGAGACAGTCACCTAATCGGTAAACTGGATACATGGCTCTTGTGAGCAAGTGTATCGTGACAGAGCCATCCTCTTTCGAGGAAGCTGTGGAGGACCCTGCATGGGTAGATGCCATGGTGGAAGAGTATGATTCGATTTTAGAAGTAGTGCATGGGGAAGTTGTCCCAGACAGAGGGGAAATCCCAGTAGGTAGGTTCGAGATGGATGTCTACAAAGTGAAGCGAGCGTTGTGGGAGTGTGGGAAGTCTGAAGAGGCAAGATTTGTTGCCCGAGGCTTTTCACAGATAGAGGGGATCGATTATGAGGAGACCTTTGCACATGTCGCAAGGTATTCTTCCATACGGACGATTCTTGCTCTCTCAGTGCAGATGGGGTGGCACATTCATCATATGGATGTGAAGACTGCGTTCCTCAACGGATTCATTAAGGAGGAGGTGTACATAGAGCAGCCCGAAGGTTTTGAGATCTTCAGCAGCGAGTCGCATGTGTGCAGGCTCAAGAGAGCGTTGTATGGGTTGAAACAAGCACCTCGTGCTTGGTACACACGGATAGACAGTTATTTCACCGGACTTGGATTATCCAAGAGTGAGGTGGATCCTAACCTATACCAGATTGTGGTGGAGGGTAAGTTGCTGATCATTGTACTTTATGTAGATGATTTGATTTTGACAGGTGATGAGATGTTAATACTCTCATGCAAGGAAGATCTTGCAAAAGAGTTTGAGATGAAGGACTTGGGCCTCCTTCATTATTTCCTGGGATTGGAAATTTGGCAGCGCAGTGGTGGACTGTTTGTTTCTCAGGGTAAGTATGCCCGGGAGATACTGGAGAAGTTCAACATGCATGGCTACAAGCTTGTTGATACTCCTCTTCCTGGTGGTTGGAGGAAGGAGGATGCTACTTCGGCGGAGGTAGTGGATGCCACTGTTTATCGACAGTTGGTGGGGTCGCTTATGTATCTGGTCAATACACGACCCGACATATGCTATGCTGTTAACCAGCTTTCAAGAGCTATGGTTAAGCCTACCAAGCTCTTTTGGAATGCGGGGAAGCATGTATTGAGATATCTTAGAGGCACATCGGGATATGGATTATGGTACAGACAGTCGGATGAGGTGAAGCTGTGTGGCTTCAAGGATGCAGATTGGGCAGGGAGCCCAATGGACAGAAAGAGCACATCTGGAGGGATTTTCAGTATCGGGTCGACAACAGTTTCTTGGTACAGCAGGAAGTAGAGATCCGTGGCACTCAGTTCAGCAGAGGCCGAGTATATGGCGGAAATTTTGGCTACATGCGAGGCTATATGGATGAGGAAGATCCTGGTCGGGTTGTTCGGTTCACACTTAGAGCCTACTGTGATTTATTGTGATAATCAGAGTTGCATCAAACTCTCGGTTAATCCAGTATTTCATGACAGATCTAAACACATTGACATTCGGTATCATCATATCAGAGATTGTGTGCAGCGGAAGATCATGTTACTTTCATACATTCCTACGGAGGATCAGGATGTTGATATCTTAACGAAGGCGCTCACCAGGAGAAAATTCGAATACCATAGGGGCAGGATAGGGGTTGCAGATAATCCTTATCTTGTTGAGAGGGAGTGTTGAGATTGCAACAAGATGATGAGCTTAGTGGAAAGGAGTCGCCTTCACTAAGTGGGCCCGCAGGCTATTTTTGGCGCAAAGTCTATTTTTAGATTATGTCTATTTTTAGACGTATGGATCATGTTCTATGAGTTGCAGGATGCTATTTATGGATGGTTGGTCAAGTCGGAAAAAATAGATGGACTTCTATTTTTAGGCATACTGGGCGGAATCTATTTTTAGATTGCCAGTCTAAAAATAGATATGTCAAATATTATTAGCTCTTAATAATATTTAGACTCTAAACATTATCTTATTCTCTTGGAGCACTTCAGTTAAGTGCACAGATGTGGCACAGGAGCTGACAGAAGGAATTACGCTATTCCTAGGGGTTATGTGGAGCTATTGCATGAAGACTTCAGTTAGAACTCATGTGACAGAGTTTGGTGGAGTTGATTGAGGAAGTTAGTGGAGTTGTATTCAGTTTAACTAATCTAAACATAGTTGAGCTATTTGTATTCAGTTTAACTAATTGATACATTTAGTGAGAGTGGTGTGAATTAATTATTAATTAATTCACTAATTATAAACTCATTAATCAACTAAAGAATACATCAGTTAACTTCAGTGCATGGACAGTTTCAGTGGAGACCAGTGTAGAAATAGGTGAAAGAGCAGGTTAACTATCAGTTGTGACTATACTGTTGCTATTTGCAACACACAAATAGGTGGAGTAGCCCATGAGGATTGCACAGTTCAAGCTAGGTGGTTTATCTATTTAATGAAGCCATCCCATATCATTAATTACGCAATAGAGGCTGGCTATCAAGTGGCAAAATATTGGAGCATGTGTTTTGTTAGATCTAGCTTGATAGTGTGTAGCAATTGGAGGTAGTGCTGAGAGCTTGTGAGGATTTTTGTACTATGATTGTTACATGATCTCTGTTGAGCCTCAAGATTGTGCTTTCTTTCATCTTACTTTACCTCATTTTCCTTTGTCCATTGTTATCCCAGACCCAATTGATCAATGAATTTAGTTAAAATTACTTTTAGAATGATTAACATGACTGACTTGCTAAGTTTTGTGATTTTTGTCATTGTAATGCATTTTGATCGGAACTAGTTGCAGAATGCAGACATTCCGTAGCTAACCGACAATTCTGCAGTTGTCTTCACATTCAGGCATGTTCCAGGTGGCCTCTCAAGAAAAACCACATATGGGTATATTCCATGTCATGTCTACATTGTTCGTTGCTCACCATGAAGGAAAAACCGAATTCTGGATATGGTTTTGGTACGTGGGAACTCATTTAAGGAAGCAGATTTCTAATAGGATTGTCTTAGTCCAGATGTCCTTTTCCTTTTTACGCTGCCACTTTAAGAGTCCTAGTATGATTTCGATAAGGAAAGACAATGATCCTCGAATTGTTGCAAGTCTTGTTATGTAAATTTGTTATAAAAACACTTGGGAAACCGAGAGATAGGCTAGATTTTGCTCTAGATTTTGCTTAGATTTTGTGCTACATTTCTGAAGACGCAGATTGCTCTGTTCAAGTTATTTCTCCTTTAATGAAGAAGACAATATTGTTTTGAAAGCATTGATTTGATTTGGAGTAAGATTCCATCTGGTGGTAGAGGGCCCTTGCCTCCTGCACCGTTTTACTTGCGTAATTTAGATAAGTATCTTAGTTGCCTTTACGTTTTTGAAGTTTGAGTTCATAGTTAATTTCATTAGCCACTATAGTTATACTTGTTCTAAAAACTCTTCCAAAAGAAGAAACTCTTCCAAAAGATCATGATAATGAATGAGAAATGGCTATAGTGTTGTAGGATTTAATTGTAATTTTTTTTGTTCACTATCACAGTTATACTTGTTCTAAACACTCTTCCAAAAGAAGAAACTCTTCCAAAAAATCCTTATGATGTCTAAGGCATGACTGTGATAATGAATGTTTCAGTTGTTTTGTTTTCACTAAGTAACATAGCTGACCTTGCTCTTAAAACGCTCTTCCAAAATATCATAATGATGGGTAGGAGACAGCTGTGATACCTTAGTTTTTAAATTGCTTTCAGTCTTTATGTTTGCATTTGTACTGAACGGTACAGTCAGTATTGTTCTAAGAAACTCTTCCAAAATACCAATCATGATGGACAAAACAGGCTGTATAATTCCATAGATTAATGCATGATAACTTAGTTAGGATACTCCGGAGTCTAATTGCACTTAACTCATGCTCAATTATTTTGTTTTGAGTTTGATAATGACTTACTAGTTCGGCACTGTTTTAGATTAGTGACATCTTAAGTTCAGTTTTAGCTTAACTCGTTCCATTTTCACTCCACATTTAGTTATCATCCACTGCATATTAGATTACTTCAGTTGTTAAACTTAACAAAACAGCCTTCATTATTTACAAAACCTCTTCTTGTTCCAAATCTATAATCAATTCATAACCATATGAACAGAAGACAGTATCATTTCAAGGCCTGAGGTACTTTTGCAACTTCTTTACTACTTCATAAACAGAACCTTTCCTCAAAAGACCACTTTATAAAGAAATCTATAACTCTTGGGCAAGGTTTAGTGATGATTAACTAAGTTGCAGAATAGAGTTAGGAACTAGTCTTAGAGTAGAGATCTTATGATGGTATCAATGTTTTCCTCCAAATATGCTTCAACAAATCTCTAATCATGGATAAAATGTTGTATCATTATAAGCTAGTTGTTTAATTGTTTAGTTAGGAGAATTTGCATACTTAGCTGACCATTTCTCAAGCTCTCTCTCAAAATACCTTTGATGAAAGAATTGGACAAGTTGAGTTTATGTTTTGAGTCATTTGCTTAAAAGTCATTATCAAGCTTTGTTTCTACTTAATCATAGTTTAGATTTGATTCTGTTTTAATATTTGCAATTGCATTTGTCATTTGTCATCAACCAATTAGGCTTCACTCTGTTTTTAACCAGTAGCTTCTTTCCACTAGCTTTCTAGTCATCTTCCTTGTGAACATAAAACTACCAAAAAGACCAAAAACATCATAAATAATCACAAAAGACCAAAAACATCATAAAACACTAAACACAATGCATTAAGAGACAAACACCTAGGCACATACGGTGCACTTCACTTCAGCAGTTTACCAACCCTGGTTGACAATTAAATGAACTCAATTTAGGAGACTAGGTTGAGACCAAACAATCTCCATGACATATAATATACAGATAGTTGGGGTTTTCAGCTTTAAGCTTTCCCATTAAATATTGTGTTCATATGTGTGATTGTTTGTGGTTTTAATGTATGCATGCAATTGATTTTATTTCTGCATGTGATGATCAATGGTAGAAGAGATTCTGTATTATGCATGAAGCTAAAATAGTGTGTGATCAGGAGAATCTCAGTGAATAATATCTCAGTTATTCAAATTTCTACAATGCCAAAGTAATTACCCACATGTTAAAAAAAAATCCCAAAAATATCCCTTTGGCATAAAACTATCAATATTCAAATACCCCCCCCCCCTATAGTTTTAGACCTTCCAAAAAGTCTAATAACTATATAATAAAATAAAAAACTTCCATGCTAATTATAAAGTTTAAATCAAACTAAAATTTATTCCCCCAAACCTTTGTAAAATACATCATTATTTTCCCCGCATAAGACTTAAACCCAGGTTAAAGTCCCATTTTACCTATGGTTAACTCCATATCCCGCCTCACGTGCATTCCAAGCCATATATATAAAATCTCTTTTTATATAAACATTGCCAAAAAAACCTTTTGCATTATACCCCGCATATATATAAATCATTTTATATATTAAAACCTTGGTTATAAAGTTTATTTTTCAAAGGTTTTGTTATATTTATAATGCGCCATTGCATAAAGCCGCCCGGGCCCCACCATAACTTAACCCCGCCACTATATATAAAACCTTCACTAAATATTACATCTATAAAGGTTTAAACCCGCTATATCGACCGCCCGTCCACATAGTATTTCTTCGGTCCCACCTCTAATTTGTCGCAGCTTTCAAATCAAATCTCAACCGTTCGCTTCCATGTTTAAGATCCGACAACTTAAAAAAAAATTCGCGCTCCGAAACTGATCAATCCCTGTTGATTCAAAGTTGCGCGAAATAGGTTGTATTCGTAAAACCGCTCCCTATGACGTGGCATTTGCTCATTGCATCGCGTTAATTTTAAAGAATACCACTTACTCCCTGTTGCCAATGCGAAAACCACCAATGGTTTTCGCAGTCGAAAGCCAAAATCAACCTCCCGCCTATGATTTTACTTGCATTTATGACATTTTTAAAGGTTTATACATAAAGATTAAAACCTTTGTTTATCAATCTTGTTGTTATTATTTGCCTCCCGACTAATAAAAAACTCCCCCTAGCCCTGTTAAGCTTCCCAAACCCTGTTTTAAACCTCTGTCAGTCGATTTCATGCCTTAAAATTCATTTTTCGCAACAAATACCCTATTTTGAAGACTAGAAAGGTTTTCTCGGCTCTAACAAATCAACAGAAGTCCAAATTCAAGTGGAAGCATCTTTGAAACCCGTCCAACTGTCGAAATACCTGCCGTTCAGGTATTCTTCGACTATTTAAGCCTGCAAATCCGAAATTGAAGTCCTTTTCACTGAAATACACCTGAAAAGGAGAAATTGACTGTATAAATTTTCCCTAAAACGCTCAAAATCAAGGCAAACCCTGTCAAAATTTCCCCAGAAGTTGTTATTGTTTCAAAAGCCTCTTTTTTAAGCTGAATCCTCAGTTTTTAATTCCTGTAAATCACTTCCGCAGCTTGAAAAGATTTTTGAATCAATAGATTACCTAAAAATCCCTTTTTCAGTCCTATCCATTCAGAAAACCTGTGTTTTCTGTCTTAAACTGTTCCTCATATCCCAAATTCCTAAATTGTCAAAGATTTGATTAAATTTCCTCTGTTTCTACACATTCAACTACTGCAAACAGTATAATATTGCTTTAGTTATCTAAAAATGACCAAGAAACAGAGCACACCTAAGGCTGGGGGATCTAAATCTGTTAAAACTGGAGGATCAAAACCTCTTAAAATTGATGCAGCAAAAGTTCCAAAGTCTAACCCTACTATCATTGCTAAGTCCACTATCACTGTAAATCCTCTTCAACCTCCAGTGTCCACTGAAGAAGTCATTCCCTTGGTTGATGTAGATTACAAAATTGTAGACCCTCAAGTGGAGTTCAATCTATTAGAAGTGCATAATTGGTGTCATGAGAAGTTTTTAGACAAAGAGGAAATGTCTCTATAGGATAAAAACTTACCTAAATATATTGTCCCAGTGACACATCCTGGTCAGGACTTGATAAGACTATGCCAGAAGTATTATGTCCCAGATCAAAGATCCATTGTAAATAGTGATAGGGAAATCCTCTTTTCTATTACTACTGAGTTAATTAATGAAATGTTACAATTACAATTTGACCCTAGGGAAGTCCCATTATCCATTGAAGCCCTGACTCAATTATATTTAGGGATAGATTTCCCTAAGAGATTCATGATTTTCCAGAACTTCATGCCCAACCATGTGGAGATCCCAAAATTGAATCCTCCACATTCCACGTCCAAGTTCCCAGAGGGTTCTAGACATATTATTTCAATGTTGTCCTTCATCTTCGGATATTTCACTGATGAGTTTACTGATGAGTCCATCCGTGGATTCTTATCCACCTTGTCTCCTGGTCAGCCTCCCGCTGTCATCTTTGATTTTTCCAGATTTATTGCTGATTCCATACACCACCAGTTGAAAAATCTACCCACTGAAGGGGTGTTTAGGTATTCCTCCTATTTATTGCATTTGTTCTTATTTTCACAAGCAGATCACTTCCCTATAACATTGCAGAAAATGAATATAGAGGGCCAGCCTCTATCAATTATATTTTGGACATCATTGTTGAGAAAGGAAGGAAATGAATACAGTTTTACAAATTTCACAGATTTATTTATTAGACCAACTATGAGTTTGCTACAAAAATCAGAACAACCAAGAGTAAGTGAGGAGATGAAAAGAATATTACAACTATCACAAGAATGTAAAACAGGAGATTGGTACTTATATGAGAAGCACACTGAGTTAAGAATCTTTGGATCCAATTTACTTCCATATAAGTTGCGTAAATTTTTTACTATTAGTGTCTTTGCTCTGGAGTATTTGAGACAGGTATTGAATGTTGATTCTATCCATTTTATGACATCCAAAAAGAAGACACAGTTTAAGTTTAAGAACCAGATTGGCTCGTTCATAGTAAACAATAGGGAGGCTGAGAAAGAAATATCCAAAAGATTATCAGAATATCAATTTCAAGAAAGTTTTCAGTGGAATTATGACCCTCAAGGTCTTTTGAATAGTATAAGGACTAAAAATAAGCTGCCTCCTTTTATACATGAGTCAAAGCCAGATATTGAGAAGTTTTCCAATCAAATAGAATGGATGGAAAACACATTGGTATACCCTACTGCTAATACATAGATAGTAAAAAAAGCAGACAATTCACAGGCTATGGTAGTTACCAAGCAGTCAGAAGTTTCAAATAAAAGATCAAGGGATGATGAAGGTTATTCAGCTCAAACTATTACTGAGAATAAGTTCAAATTAATTTACAACAAAAGAGCCAAAATTACTACTGCTAAAAAGGAAAAGGCCATTGAAATAGATGGTACCAATGATCAGGAAATGAATAAAGACCAGTCAGCAAATCAGGAAACCACAGTAATAATAAATGAGACATTAACAAAGATAGAAAAAGAACAGGTTGTAGCAAATGAACAAGGTAGTGAAATGATTGAAAAGTAGGTTAGTTTGGAAATTCCTTCTTCTTCTAAAATAGCAGAGGGAAAAGATTCTGATATGAAAGAAAGATACAAGAAAATTAAGGAGAAAAATGAGGAAATTAAAAGAGAAATTTACTCTCAATTTCTCAAAGAAAAACCAGGCAACAAGGAAAGGTTATTAACTGCTTTTGATTATTCAACTAATAAAATGATCATGTCCTTTCTTCAACCAAAGGTTCCAGATCCCAATACAGTGTCAGATTATAGAAAGACAGAATTGGAAGTTGATTCAAAAAGCATCCATGAGCTTGATCAAATCGAGTTTCACAGACATACATCAGAAATGCTCTATTCCAAAGTTGTGACTAAAACCATGAGTACTTTGAATTTACAAAATATAACCTTCAATTTACAAGATCAGATGAAGCTGGACAAAGCTTCTTTGCATGCAAAGGACCTAAGGATTAAGTTCTTATAAGATCTAGTCCTACAAATAGGGGTGGATCCATCAAATATACAGGTTGCTCAAGCATTGATTAAACAGAAGAATGATGATATTGCTGCTTTGAGGAAGAAATTAAAACTTCCTCAAAGAGAACATCCACAAACAAAATAAATAATTTAGGAACAATCAGAAAAGGATGAAATGATGAAATTAATATTAAAGCTGACTGCTCAAGTCAAGGACATGGAAAATCATATGGATATCCTTATGAAAGAAAAAGAAGCTTTGAAAGAAACTAATGTTCCTTCTATTCCCACAGTTATACCTACTGTTGGTACTGTTGTCCCATCTACATTGGCAGAACACTTAGCACCAAAAGTGCCACTATCAACTGCACTGTCAGTGCAATCTATTGATACTTCAGCCACAGGATCATCCACTACATAGGTACATCAAACAGGTAAAGCAGCAGATATAGTAAAAGCCATGGAGGAGATGTCCCTAAAAAATAATGAGATAAACAATTTGAAAAAAAACCATTCAAACTCTTGAATCATCTAACAGGAATGCATTGATTACATCAAAGGGACATGAACAAAGGGCAAAAAGACTTGAAGAACAGGTACAGACTTTGCAAAAGGAACTGAACTTTAGTGAACAGGTGTCCTTTAAAAAAAACTACCTTTGGATCAAAATAATTGAAGGCATACATCTCCAATGGCCTTCAATTCAAATTATATATGAGCAAAGAGATTTACTTTTGGAAACACAGGTAGAGATTCAAAAGACAAAGGAAGAACTTGCAAATAAACCATATCAAGATTTAAAGCTTATTACATTCTTAAACAGTAAAAACATAGTGGAACTTGAGTAGCTGAAAATACAGGATAGGACAGAAACAATACTTCAGATCAAGAAAGTCCTAACAAAAAGGAACATAATGAAAGATTTGGAGGAAAAGTGTGAGGCCATGAACTTATCAATAACAGAGTTTTTGACAAAATATATAATGTTGAGGAAAGCTAGCCTCCCAGAAATACAGGGCTTTAATGAGAAACTGTTGTTCCAAACATACTATGATAAGAACATAAGGGACCATGCTAAAGAACAAGTGAACAAGCCTCTACCACAAGTTTCCCCCACTGGCAAAGTTATTCTACAATACTTTGAAGACTTATTTTTTTTTCAAAATGAGATTAAACATATTTTCATTGTCAAACCAAATTTTGCAAAGTACATTGATGCAGGGGAAAGCTACAGAAAGTTGAAAAACATGAAGATACCTAATGCAAAACAGTGGCAAGAGTTTACAGATCTGTTATAGCAGCATAGAAGCAGAACAGTGAAGAAAAGTACAAATAAAGCAATCAAACTGAGAAGAAAAGAATAAAAAAACTTATTTGATTTGATTTTTACTTTTGATGAGTCTCTTTATAGCAGTAAAAAGGTAAAAAGGGAAATATAGTATGACAGAAAGATGATATGACAGTGAACTGACTTTTCTACCACAGTAAAAATTCATTTTACAGCTGTTAAAAGGTTAATATATCAGTTGAAAGTGTATCAAGATAAAGAACAGGGTCAAAGAGTATCAGAGAAGAAACATCCAACTCATTTTTTACTATTGTAATTTCTCTATTTTACAAGCAGTAAAATGACAGATGAACAGAGTGAAAGAGTATCAGGAAGAAAGACGGCGTTAATGGGTGTAAAGTGAAAAGAGTATCAATCAAGAAATCTTCAAAGAGATATTTTCCAAATATGCCAGCAAGCATGTACACCTATTCAACAAATTGCTTTGATTAGATAATGTTAGTTATATTTTTTCTAAGTAAGAGGACAACTTGCTAAGTTGTTAAGCAGTTGTCCCTCCTAATGTGTAAAGATACTTTTATTTCCTAGATTTATTCCTAGATTTCTCTAGGATATTTTGTAATAAAAATTTGTATAAATACTTCAGTTTATGAAGTGTTTAGTGTGGAATAAAATTGCTAAGAACATTATAGACATTTTGCTGGTACGTTGGAGGCTCACATGTGTTGATTTCAAAGCAGCAGTCTAGATAATATCCAATTAGACTCCATAATTCAGGATTCATGCGATAATTTGAAGAGTAAAGTGCATCTATCTTGTCATTGTTTACTTTATAAGTTCCATTCATTTCATATATGTTGTTAAATCTTAATGATTAAGTAGGAGTATTACTTCAGGACTAGTGTTAGAACTCTCTGTCTTAACTACTTAATCATTTAAATGTTTTTTGTTGATTTCCAGATTTAGGAATTCTTAATTGCTCCTGGTCCCATTTGACCCCTACCTCCTTCCTCTTTTTCCGGATCAAAGGATTCTTCATTGCCCTTTATCCCGAAACAAGCCATCTCATCAAAACAATCTATCCAAATCTCTGAGGGTTATCTACCTTGCCCTGAATACATTAGCATCATCTTGGCATTTCCTTCTAGTTTTGTTTGCTCGACTTTGACTCCATAGCCCAATGGACTAGTAGATCCCTCTTTAATTTGTCTTCAAGTAATCTTATTTTCCACCAAACATTTCAAAACCAAAACCAAATTGAACTATCATAACTAGCCTAAAACATTAAACAAAAAAAAACAAAAAAATCATAAAGAGAGAGCCCTCTCAGAAATTTAGGAAGGCTAGATCCTAAATTTCCAAAGTAGGTTTGTGGTTACCCCTAATTTTCTTAAAACCGAAAAATCCAAAAGCCCACAATCTTTAGAAATTACTAGGGTGATAACATACTGGCGACCATACTGAGGAATCTAACCAATCTCCAATTTTAAAATTAGTCTTAAAGGAAGATATTTAATCTATCTTTTTACTTTAAAGATTAGTTTTAAAGGTTGTGGGTATCCATAAATAGTCATTCTGGCTTCTAGGAAAACCTACTATACCAAGTCTAACCTGGATCCTAAGCCTGCAGTTATAGTAGATAACCTAGATCAGATTGGAAAAAAAAAAAAAACAAATTGTTAATTTAGAAGCTGAGGTGCCCTTGAGAAAAGCTAATTCCTTACCCAAAGAATTAGTGAGCTTATCTGATATTGATTTTGATTTCAGGTTTGAAAATTCATTGTTTATAAATAAATCTGAAACTGATTTAAAAGAAACTGTCATAGATCCTGTTTTTACTTCTTTTGTGAATGAAAAACAGAAATTTATTTCAGCATCAATAAAATCAGATAAATCTGAAACTCAAAGTCAAGTACAAAGGATTAATGTTACACGAATTAAAGACGTTGATGAAGCTATTAAATTAGCCCATTTTTTCTCTCTATTTAAGCCTCCAGTTTCTCAATTGCACACAACAATCTTTCCAGCACCAAATTCAACTTTTTATGCTGTCACTTCATTTTTAGATTCCACTGTTAGTTCATCCATAGAACCTTTTTTTCCTGAGTTTCCTGTGCAGCCTAGGATTTTATTTCCATCATACCCTCAATCCACTACATCCACTAGTTTTATAAGCACTACATTATCAGCTATCATATCCAATACTGCTCTTATCATTACTGTTATACCTCCTAGTTCAGCAAAACTCCAAGCCATGGCTGCTAGGTATGCTCCTCTTGTCTTACCCCAAAATATTCATGATATGCCCCAAGATTATCAGAAAAATATACGACTATTTGATGGCCAATCATAGTACACTGCTCAACAACATGTTACAAGAATAACAGATTATTGTGAAATCTATGAAATAGATGAATCAGATGTTCAAATGAGGTTGTTTGCTCAAAGTTTAACTGGGGAAGTTAAGAAATGGTTTAAGAATTTAGCTGCTGGTAGTATAGATAATTTAGCTATATTTCATAGAGCATTTCTGAATAAATAGGAAAAGAAGAAAAACTCTTTGCAAATTTTATCTGAGTTTGATTCTTTAAAAAGAGCTCCAAATGAGTCTGTTCAGGATTATTGCACTAGATACAATAGTATTTACAATTCTATTTCAGCAGATCTTAAACCTACACCATATTTTGTGCTTCTTAAGTTCCCTGATGGATTTGATCCAGATATGGCTTACCAACTAAGAGAAAGGGATGTTGAAACATTAGAACAAATGCAATTAGATGTTGTTAGTGTAGAAATTAATATTCTAGCTAGAAAAGCTAGACTTAGGAATGAAAGGAGAGTCACAATCAAATAAGAGAATTCAAACTTAGATGGTAAATTTGATTTGTTTGCTAAAACTTTAGAAAGAGTAGTTGAGATATTAGACAGCATTGAGAAAAAACCACAATGGGATAACCAACCCCAAATCAGAAATCCCAACTACAGAAAAAACAACAATCCTGGAAAAGGTAAAGAAACTTCTCCATATCAAAACATTAGGCCCCCATTCCAAGAGAACTATGTTGAAAGTTCTCAAAACAATGATGATGAAGATGAGGATGACATCAATATAGTGATGGGGATAGATGAAGAAAACACTATTTTTCCTCACTCGTGAGGATCAAGAACTCTTTGAGCTTCAACAACTCAAAGTAGAATCTAGTGAATCCTTTGATTTTGAACAAGGTTATGACTTTGCCATTAACGAAATTCACAGTCAGTATAACCTTAGAAACCAAAAAAACATTGAGCCTTCTACAAAAAACACTTCACAAAATCAAACTAAAAAGAATGTAGAAGCACCAAAAACCAAAATTTTGCAAATTCTCCCAAGGGAAAACAAGAAAAATTCCAATCCTCCCAGTCCTAAAAAAGGACCAAGTCCAAAAATTGTTGACATCACTGAAGAATTGGCTCAATCCTCCAATAATGCTCAAAAATCTAACACTACCAAAGCTCCTAATTCAACAAAATCAACAATTCCTGATCCTAAGAAGAATCCTGCTGATTCTAAACTAGGAAATCCCAAAACTATTAACAATAATCCTTTTGCTGAAAGTTCAAAGTCTGAAAAAACTCATGTTGCCCCTGAATCTGTCCCTGAAAAGAGAACTAAAGATAGCAAGAATCAAGAAACTCAAACATAAAACAAAAGGAGAACTCAAGAGAAGAGTACATCTGCTGAAACACCTAAAAAAACCCACCCAGATAACTGTCACAAAAGATGAACTAATTCAGATTAGTAAATCTCAGCCAGCATTTAATATTCAAACTGAAATAGCAAAGTTAAACATACCAGTTCCTTTGACAGAATTGGTAAAGAATGATGTGTATAAAACAACAATTACTGAAACTTTGAACTTGAATATTGGTGAAGATTCTATTAATCTAAATGATGATCAGCCTGAATTAATTTTTGGTCCTGATGTTAATGGTAAACATTCAGATGGATCAGTTCCTCCCTTCTATATAAGTCTTACTATTCACGATCAAATTCTACATAATGCAATGTTAGATTCAGGAGCTTCTCACAACTTAATGCCAAAAGCTATTATGGAAACTCTGAATTTAGAAATAACAAGGCCTTATAAAGATTTATTCTCTTTCAATTCAAGGAAGGTCAAATGCATAGGATTGATAAAATACTTATGTGTCAATTTGGTTCAGTATCCTGGTAAAAGTATGGTCATGGATATTGTAGTAGCTGATATCCCACCTAAGTATGGTATGCTTCTTTCTCGCTCATGGGGAGCTAAGTTGCAGGGATCTCTACAATTAGACATGAGCTATGCCACCATAACAATGTTTGGACAACCTAAGAAACTTTACAGAGAAACTCTAATGAAATACAAGGTTAGCAATGCTAAGAGATCAATCAATTATCCAATTTACTCAACACCAACTGATCTAGATTCTTTCATTTTATGTAACTCAAATAATAATGAGATCCAAACTGAATTAATTGAAACAAAGCCTAAAACAAACGATGATAATATTTTCCATCAAGCCCTTTGGCCTTTAGACTTTGATGGTTCAGTCAATAAGTCAGAAGCAGGAGTTGGAGTGTGGATCACAAACATCGAGACCAGCCATTCGGAAGGACATGCCTTTAGACTCAACTTTAAATGCACCAACAATATGGCAGAGTATGAGGCACTTATCTTAGGCCTTCAAACCATCCGAAATTTAGGAGGTCAAAGAATTTTGATTATGGGAGATTCGGAGTTAATCATTAAACAATTAAATGGAGATTATTCTATTCATAATCCTAGATTAGCCAGATAAAGAGATGCAGCAGTTGATTTATGTGATGATTTACTAGAATATAAGTTTGCTACTATTCCAAGAAAACAAAATTTGCAAGCACATTGCCTAGAAACTTTTGCCAGCACATGTAACTTACCTTTTCAACCAACACATAGATATACTGCTGAAGTTAAATATAGGCCCATTGTCCCTGATAATGTGAAATATTGGCATATTTTCTCTGAATATGAACAGATTTACCATTTTTTGAATAGTGAGGATGAATTTCAAAATTATATGATAGACACATATTGTAATTTAGATTCAGAATGTAACATAGATTTAGATGTTAATTGTAAGATAAATAATTTAGATGCACATAAACTTACCAAACCCACTATATTTACTCAATCTGACATAGATAACTTAGAGAAGGTAGATATAGAGGAAGTAATTGAAGATGAAATTGAAATGCTAGATTTGAAGGATAACTTTTTACCTAAGGGTTTAACTCCTTTGGAAGACTTGTTTGATTCCAATGATGTGCCCAAAAAGCCTAAAATGGAACCAGTCAAGTCTAACATTGAAGAATGTAACATTGGTACAAACACAAAGCCAAAAATGATTAAATTGTCAAAAAATTTACCCCCTCAAGAAAAAGAAAAATATATTGAACTTTTAAAGGAATACCAAGATGTTTTTGCATGGAGTTACGAAGATTTAAAATCATATGACACTAACATCATTCAACACAAGATTCCTATAAAAGATGATTAGAAACCATTTCGACAAAAATTGAGGAGGATTAATCCTATCTTATTACCATTGATTGGAAAAGAAGTTAAACACATGTATGATGCCCAAATCATTGCACCAATCAGATATTCTGATTGGGTTTCTAACTTAGTACCTACAAGAAATAAAACTAGTGAAATCAGATTATGTGTAGATTTTAGAAATCTCAATAAAGTTTCATTGAAAGATAATTACCCTTTACCAAAGATGGATCATATTTTACAAAGGGTAGTTGGATCTTCCAAGATTTCTTTATTAGATGGTTTCTCAGGATATAACCAGATACTAGTTCAACAAGAAGATCAACCTAAAACAGCTTTTACCACTCCTTGGGGCACTTTCATGTCTGTGAAAATGCCTTTTGGTTTGATGAATGTTGGAGCCACCTTTCAGAGGGCTATGGACATAGCCTTTGCTAAGGAGATACATGAATTTTTGGTTATTTATCTAGATGATATTACTGTTTTTTCTAAATCAGATAATGAACATTTGGATCATTTGAAACAAGTTTTCATTAGGTGTAAAAAATATGGTATATCATTAAATCCTAAGAAAACTCTTTTTGGACTAGAAGAAGGAAAATTATTAGGACACATAATTTCCAAGGAAGGTATTAGGATAGATCCAGCAAGGATAAAATCCATATTGCAAATTCAACCACCTAGGAATATTAAGGAGTTACAAGCATTTTTAGGTAAAATTAACTTTTTAAGAAGATTTATTTCTAATCTAGCAGAAATCATCAAGGAATTGAATAACATGTTAAAAATGACTCTGTTTTAAAATGGACAGTTGAAGCAAAACAATCATTTGAATCTATTAAACATGCTTTAACAAAAACGCCAGCCCTAATCAGCCCAGACTTCAAGAAAGATTTTATAATCTTTTCATTTGCCTCAGAACATACCATAGCTGCAGTTCTACTGCAGAAAAATAACCAAGGTTTTGAACAGCCCATAGCATTTTTCAGTAAAACCCTTAGAGATGCACCTTTGAGATATAACATAATGGAAAAACAAGCTTTAGCCTTGGTTAAAGCCATAAAATATTTCAGAGTATACATTCTTTACTCCCACATTATTGCCTATGTCCCCAATACTGTAGTCAAAGATATTCTTACACAGGATGGGCCGGATGGAAGAAGAGGAAAGTGTATTGCCACTATCCTTGAATATGACATAGAGATTAAACCAACCAAGCTCATAAAAGGACAAGGTTTAGCCAGGTTAATGGCTGAATCCAATTGTAATGCTTTAGATATAAATTTTATTGCCCAGGTTGATGACCAGAAAGAGATTGTGACTCCATCGATCAGTGAAGCCTTTCTAGACTCACTATGGTACTCAGATACTATCTTTGTACTTATAAATTTACAAGTTCTTCTTGGATTAACTAGAACAAAAGCTAGATTCATCAAACTTAAAGCAATGAGATATTGTATTCTAGATAATATGCTTTATTGGAAAGAGCAAAGTGGAATTTTATTGAATTTTTTACTAAAATCAGAAGCTGACAAAATTCTTGGAGAATTTCATGCAAGTGATTGTGGAGGACACCTATACTGGAAAAGTACAGCAGATAAGATTATTAGAGTTGGTTTCTACTGGCCTACCTTATTTGCTGATGTGAAAAAGTTTGTTACTTCATGTCACAAATTTCAAATTTTTGAAGAAAAAAGGAAGTTGTTACCTTTACCACTCAAACCTATTTCTACTGAGATGCCTTTTCAACAATGGGGGTTAGATTTCATTGGAGAAATCCACCCTCCATCCTCTGGCCAACACAAATGGATATTGACTGCCACAGATTATTTCACCAAGTGGATTGAAGCCATTCCAACCAGACAAGCCACTGACTCAGTCATTATATATTTCCTAGAAAACAACATTTTAACTATATTTGGATGCCCACAGAAAATTATTATTGATAATGCAGCTGCATTTAAATCTAAGAAAATGATTTCCTTTTGTCACAAGTACCATATAACTCTAGGCCACTCTACTGCTTATTACCCTCAAGGTAATGGCCTAGCTGAATCTTCCAATAAAAGCCTTGTGAGTATCATCAAAAAACTACTTGAAGAAAATAAGAAAACCTGGAATAAAAAGTTAGTCTATGCCTTATGGGTAGATAGACTTACTACCAAGAATTCAATTGGAACATCTCCTTACCAGATTGTATATGGGATGGATGCAGTTTTCCCATCATCTTTAGGTGTTCTAGTTATGAAAATTATCCAAGAATCACAAGTAGAAATCAACGATATACAAAGAAGGATAAATCATACCATTCATCTGCAATAGACTAGGGAAGAAGTATATGAAAAATGTCAAGTCATTCAACATAAAATAAATAAAATCTTTGATAAAAGAACAAAAGAAGATGACTTTGCCATAGGAGATAAAGTGTTAAAATGGGACTCCTAAGAGAAGAAAAATGAAAACATGGAAAGTTTGACTTTCTATGGAAAGGGCCTTATGTAATTTATGGATACAGAGGTAACAATGCATTTTTTATCAAAAATTTGGATGGAACTGACATTCCAGAAGGTCTAGTGAATGGTAGAATGCTCAAACATTACTATTCATCTGAGTTAACTAATTCTTAGTCCTAATTTTCTTTTATATCATTGTAAATATCCATTGCAAGTGTGTAGATTGGATTGGATGTTTTCTTTCCATGGTTGAAGCCCGGAGTGAAGGCCCTAAGCTATGAAAAGTAAAATGTCATAAGTATGAGTTTTTGCAGAAATCAGGAGAAAGTTACAGGATCATCATGGTCAAAATGGAAGGTTATTGATCTCAGAGTTCTTGACATTTCACCAGCAAATTCCATCCCCATGTGAAGCCGTTTTTAGGGTCCTATAAGTATAGGATTCATAATTTGGAATTGACTTATGATAATCTTGTAAAAATATGTACATACCTTGCTTTCTGCAAGTTGTTTTCTCATATTTTGTAAAAAATAAAAATAAAAATAAATAGAAAATCAAAAACAGGGTAAAAGTCCTAAAAGAAAAATCAAAGGACTTAGAAAAAATAATATACCCCAAAAGAAAAAAGAAATAAAACATGAAAGTGTGCAAATTCAAATGCCACTACTTTTTCCTTTGTTACTGATGATTATGACAGAGTGTCAATAAATGACATAATCCATGATGAGTTGAACTGATTAATCTTGACTTGTCATGTTTCAATTTTATTGTTGTAGAATAGTGAATAAAAATTAGTCAGACAGTTTAATCATGACTAATTAGTAGATAGGTAGAGAACAAAGAGGTACTCGTCAGTTTAATCTAAGCCCTCGGATGATATAAGGTAGATTTAGATAGTTTTTATTGCTTTCAAAAGAATAAAATGTTCAAGGTTGCTAGCTCAAATGCACATGCAAAATGGAAGAAACAAATGTTAGATTAAAATTTGGGTAGGTAGAAAGAAGTGGGAAAATCTTTGTATATGTCTGTCACTTGGAAACTATTACTGATTTCCTTTCCCATATAGTTATTCTGCATTCTAAACTTTCAGTCAAAGAGGCTCAGAGCATTTCTCTGACTTCTGTTGGGACCGGACCCAAGGCTCAATGACTATCAAGTTAAAAAATGTTGAATTTCTATATTAAATCCCTAATTGTCATCAATTAACCCTACATTCATACATTTTACACTTCAAAATTCATAAGTAAAGACCTTCTACTTAATGAAAAGAAAATCCCCTTTGATTAATTCCCTGCATTCATAAAAACATAAAAACCCTCCAAAAGTATTATATTCTAAGTTAAAGTAGTTAAATTATAAATGATTTAAGCTTTTTGCTTGTTATATTATCACTTTGTTTAAGTTATGTAATTACATTTTGGTGTTTTCATTGTCCCTTTTTCATATTAACTTCTAATTTATCTATTAAATCCCTATAAAAAGTCCTTGTCCTATTATTATAAATCTTTTTATTAATAATCCCAAAAACCCACTACTATAAGCTTTTTATGCCAAAGTAATTACCCACATGTTAAAAATATCCCAAAAATATCCCTTTGGCATAAAACTATCAATATTCAAATATCCTGCCCCCCTATAGTTTTAGACCTTTCAAAAAGTCTAATAACTATATAATAAAATAAAAAACTTCCACGCTAATTATAAAGTTTAAATCAAACTAAACTTTATTCCCCCAAAGCCTTTGTAAAATACATCATTATTTTCCTCGCATAAGACTTAAACATAGGTTAAAGTCCCATTTTACCTATGGTTAACTCCATATCCCGCCTCACACGCATTCCAAACCATATATATAAAATCTCTTTGTATATAAACATTGTCGAGAAAACCTTTTGCATTATACCCAGCATATATATAAATCATTTTATATATTAAAACCTTGGTTATTAATAAAGTTTGTTTTTCAAAGGTTTTGTTATATTTATAATGTGCCATTGCATAAAGTCGCTCGGGCCCCACCACAACTTAACCCCGCCACTATATATAAAACCTTCATTAAATATTACATCTTTAAAGGTTTAAACTCGCTATATCGACCGCCTGTCCACATAGTATTTCCCCAATCCCACCTCTGATTTGCCACAGCTTCCAAATCAAATCTCAACTGTTTGCTTTTACGTTTAAGATCTGACAGCTTAAAACCTTTTTCGCGCTCTGAAACTGATCGATCCCTGTTGATTCAAAGTTTCGCGAAATAGGTTGTATTCGTAAAACCGCTCCCTGTGACGTGGCATTTTCTCATTGCATCGTGTTCATTTTAAAGAATACCACTTACTGCCTGTTGCCAACGCGAAACCCACCAATGGTTTTCGTAGTCGAAATCCAAAATCAACCTCCCGCCTATGATTTGACTTGCATTTATGACATTTTTAAAGGTTTATACATAAAGATTAAAACCTTTGTTTATCAATCTTATTGTTATTATTTGCCTCCTGACTGATAAACAAACTCCACCTAGCCCTATTAAGCTTCCCAAACCCTGTTTTAAACCTCTGTCAGTCAATTTCATGCCTTAAAATTCAGTTTTCGCAACAAATACCCTATTTTGAAGACTAGAAAAGTTTTCTTGGCTCCAACAAATCAACAAAAGTCCAAATTCAAGCGGAAGCATCTCCGAAACCCGTCCAACTGTCAAAAGACCTGCAGTTCAGGTATTCTTCGACTATTTAAGCCTGCAAATCCGAAATTGAAGTCCTTTTCACTGAAATACACCTGAAAAAAGAGAAATTGATTGTATAAATTTGCCCTAAAACGCTCAAAATCAGGGCAAACCCTGTCAAAATTTCCCCAGAAGCTGTTATTGTCTCAAAAGCCTCTTTTTTAATCTGAATCCTCAGTTTTTAATTCCTATAAATCACTTCCACGGCTTGAAAAGCTTTTTGAATCAACAGATTACCTAAAAATCCCTTTTTCAGTCCTATCCATTCAGAAAACCTGTGTTTTCTGTCCTAAACTATTCCTCAGATCCAAGATTCCTAAATTGTCAAAGATTTTCTTAAATTTCCTCTGTTTCTACACATTCAACTACTGCAAACAGTATAATCTTGCTTTAGTTATCTAAAAATGACCAAGAAACAGAGCACACCTAAGGCTGGGGGATCTAAATCTGTTACAACTAGAGGATCAAAACCTCCTAAAATTGATGCAGCAAAAGTTCCAAAGTCTACCCCTGCTATCACTATAAATCCTCTTCAACCTCTAGTGTCCACTGAAGACTTCATTCCCTTGGTTGATGTAGATTACAAAATTGTAGACCCTCAAGTGGAGTTCAATCTATTAGAAGTGCATAATTGGTGTTATGAGAAGTTTTTAGACAAAGAAAAAATGCCTCTCTGGGATAAAAACTTACCTAAATATATTGTCCCAGTGAAACATCCTGGTCAGGACTTGATAATACTTGTTGAGATTCAACAAGATGATGAGCTTAGTGAAAAGATTCGCCTTCACTAAGTGGGCCCGCAGGCTATTTTTGGTGCAAAGTCTATTTTTAGACTATGTCTATTTTTAGACATGTCGATCGTATTCTATGCGTTGCAGGATGTTATTTGTGGATGGTTGGTCAAGTTGGAAAAATATATGGACTTCTATTTTTAGACATATTGGACGGAATGTATTTTTAGATTGCCAGTCTAAAAATAGATATGTCGAATATTATTAGCTCTTAATAATATTTGGACTCTAAACATTATCTTATTCTCTTGGAGAAATTCAGTTAAGTGCACAGATGTGGCACAGTAGCTGACAAAAGGAATTACGCTATTCCTGAGGGTTTACTGGAGCTAATGCATGAGGACTTCAGTTAGAACTCATGTGACAGAGTTTGGTGGAGTTATAGAAGTAGTTGGTGGAATTGTATTTAGTTTAACTCAGTTAGACTCAATTGAGCTAGTTGTATTTATTCTAACTGATTGATACACTAGTGAGAGTGGTGTGAATTAATTAGTTAATTAATTCACTAAATAATAACTCATTAATCAACTGAATAATACATCATTTAACTACAGTGCATGGCAGTTTCAATGGAGACCAGTGGAGAGGTAGGTGAAAGAGCAAGTGTGACTATTAGTTGTGATTATAGTGATGCATTGATTGCATCCAACACTCAGTGGAGATGCTAATGATGATTTTGTGAGCAAGGTTGGAGCAATTTGAGTTCATTCAGAGCCATTCTTCAGCAGGGATTTCATAGTAGAGGTAGGCTAGCAGGTGGCAGAGATCAGTGCATGGATTTGCAAGATCAGGCCTGATTAGTGTGTAGCGATTGTATTGTACTAAGAGCTTGATACGATCAGCTTTGTATGAGGATTGTTCCATGATCTCTATGACATATATTATATACAGATATTTTAGGTTTTTAGCTTCAGGATTTCCCGTTAAAAATAAGTGTTAATGTGTGGATTTTTATGGTTTCATGTGTGCATTGCAATTGATTTAATTTCCGCATGTGATGATCAATGGTGGAATAGATTATGTATTGTGCATGAAGTTAAAATAGTGTGTGATTAGGAGAATCTTAGATATACAACACATAAGTTATATAATTTCTACATGGTATCGAAGCGATATTGATCAGAGCAGATTGCAATTATTGAAGCGGTTGAGTTTTGTGCTGGTGGAATTCGAATTTGCTGCAGTGTTTTCTTAGTGTCGAAGTTGAGCATTCATTGAAATGTCTTTCAACGGATTGCGATTGGAGTATGCCCTTGATGGCAGCTCGAATTATATTACATGGAAGGATAGGATGGAGGCGGTGTTGGATGATAATGGGTTGAAGGAGTTCATAGATACTGATGTTCCAAAGCCTAGTTCTAGCGATGCAGCCACACTTGACGCATGGCAAAAAGAAGGTAGCGAAGTGTCGAAGAATTTTGTTGGAAGGTGTGAAGGATCACATACTGTCCAACCTTCACGGTAAAGCTTCTCCATTCTTAATGTGGAAAGCTTTGACATACTTGTTCCAAAGCAGAAGCGACCAGAGGAAGTTAGCGCTTAAAGACAAGCTCAGAAAAATAAAAATGGAGAAAGGTGACAGTATACCAAAATACCTCACGAAGTTTTTCCACTGCAAGGATGAGCTGGGAAGTGTGGGGGTTACTGTAGATGAAGAAGACTTGGTGAGCTTGGCTCTCCGTGGGCTTCCAAAGAGTTGGCATAGCTACGAGGACTCTATCAATGGTCAGGAGAAACTGCCAGGATGGGAGCGACTTTGGTCAGATCTTGTGCAGGAGGAGATAAGGCGGGGTACCAGGGATGGATCTTCATCAAAGAATGAAGATGAAGAAAATTTCGCTTTGGCTGCCAAAGCAAGGAAAGGGAAGGGAAAGAAAAATCCTTCTCAATCTGGTGCGAAAGGCAAGAAGCAGGACTTGTCCAAGGTGAAGTGCTTTCATTGTCACCAACACAGAGATTACGCCACTAATTGTCCACAGAAGAAGAAAAATAAGCAGGTTGTTGGATCTACAGCTGGAGAGGCCTTAGCCTCGCAGTTTGAGCTGTATTTTTCACTGATCGCATGCTTGGTTTCAAGTGTGATGGGATCAGTGTGGTTTCTTTACAGTGGTGTGTCTTTCCATATGACCGGAGACAAATATTTGTTTAGTGATCTGGATGAAAAGGATCTTGGAGTGCACATAGAGATGGGCGATGATGTTAGATACAGTGCGACTGGTATCGGGACCATTACCTTTGAGAGGGAGTCTAGTAAACCTTTCATATTAAAGGATGTCATGCATGTTCCAAGATTGAAGAAGAATCTGATCTCTGTGGCGATGTTGGAATACAATGGTTATGATGTGGTTTTTAGCGAGGGAAAGGCTTTCTTGCGCAGTAAGACAACTGGTGAAACCCAGAGGATAGGGGTTCGAGTTAAGAACCTTTATCAATTGCAGGTAGATGGCTACGTAGCAATGGCAGGCAAAGCAGAAGGTGTGGTGAGCCGGGATGAGGGCGAATTGTGGCACAGGAGATTGGGTCATCTTCACCATGGCACTTTGAAAATTTTGTAGCAGATTTCTACCGGGCTTCCCAAGGGTACACTTGCGCAGTCAGATCAGTGCAAGGGATGTACTTTGGGAAAATTTGTGAAGACCACTTTTCATGAGAAGGATAGTCGTGCCACGACAATCCTTGAGAGAATTCACACAAACGTGTGTGGACCTTTCTCAGTAGCTTCGACAGCAAGGTATAGGTATTATGTGATATTTGTTGATGACTTTTCTCGTAAGTGCTGGATCTTCTTCATGCAGAAGAAGAGCAAGACATACTCAAAGTTCTGTGAGTTCAAGGCGTTGGTTGAGAAAGAGTCGGGGAAGTAAGCGAAAGCTCTAAGGAGCGATAATGGTGGTGAATACATCTTTTACGAATTCAAAGACTTTTGCAGCGCAGAAGGAATTCGAAGAGAGCTCATAGCGCCTCATAACCCACAGCAGAATGGGGTCGCGGAGAGAAAGAACAGAACGATCGTGGGTGCTGCACGACCGATGTTGCATGATCAGGGCCATCCCATACACTTGTGGGCTGAAGCATGCAACACTGCGGTTTATGTGCAAAACCGTTGTCCTGATAAAGTACTTGGCATGAGTACACCCGAAGAGGCATTTTCTGGTAAGAAGCCTGATATTTCTCATTTGAAGATTTTTGGCTCACCTGTTTACATTCATGTGACGAAGGATGCCAGGAAGAAGATGGATCCGACCGCAGAGGTTGGGATATTTGAGGGGTACACAGAAACACCCCACAATTATCATGTGTATTTTGCAGACAGTCGGATGACTGTCGTGCAATGAGATATCAAATTTCATGAGGAGAAAGCCATGAAGTTGTCGCTTGAGAGGGAGCTACACTTGCATGAAAATGAGGAGCTACTAGTTCCTAAAGATGACTCTCCGGATGTGGATCAGCCACAAGAGGAGGTTCATGGAGTGGAAGAAACCACTCATGCAGCGCCAAACATCAGAGGGAGGAAGTGCACTACAGAAGCTTAGCGACTGAATCTTGATGCAGCACAGAATGTAGGAGCACCTACATCACAGCGCAAATAGAGACAGTCACCTAACCGATTTACTGGATACATGGCTCTGATGAGCAAGTGTATCGTGATAGAACCATCCTCTTTCGAGGACGCTGTGGAGGATCCCGCATGGGTAGATCCCATGGTGGAAGAGTGTGATTCAATTGTCAGAAACAGTGCATGGGAGATTGTCCCAAGGCCAGAAGGGAAATCAATGGTAGGTTTGAGATGGATCTACAAAGTGAAGCAAGCTACTGACGGGAGCATCGAGAAGTATAAGGCAAGATTTTTTTCCCGGGGCTTCTCACAGATCGAGGGGATCGACTATGAAGAAACCTTTGCACCTGTCGCAAGGTATTCTTCCATACGAACCATCCCTTCTGTCTCAGCGCAGATGGGTTGGCACATTCATCAGATGGATGTGAAGATTGCATTCCTCAATGGAGTCATTGAGGAGGAGGTGTACATAGAGCAGCCTGAAGGATTCGAAATCTTCAGCAGCGAGTCGCATGTGTGCAGGCTCAAAAGAGCATTGTATGGGCTGAAACAAGCACCTCGTGCTTGGTACACACGGATAGATAGTTATTTCACCGGACTTGGTTTCGCCAAGAGTGAGGCGGATCCAAACCTATACCAGATTGTGGTGGAGGGTAAGCTTTTAATCATTGTTCTTTATGTTGATGATTTAATACTAATGGGTGATGAGCAGTTGATACACTCATGCAAGGCAGATCTTGTAAAGGAGTTTGAGATGAAGGATTTGGGCCTCCTTCATTATTTCCTTGGATTGGAAATATGGCAGTGAGAAGGTGAAATATTTGTGTCTCAAGGCAATTATGCTCGGGAGATACTGGAGAAGTTCAACGTGCAAGGCTGCAAGCCTATCGACACTCCTCTTCCTGGTGGTTGGAGGAAAGAGGATGCTACATCGGCAGAGGTAGTGGATGCCACTGTTTATCGACAGTTGGTTGGTTCGCTCATGTATCTAGTCAATACACGATCGGACATATGCTACGCTGTTAACCAGCTTTCACAAGCTATGGTTAAGCCTACCAAGCTCTTTTGGAAGGCAGACAAGCATGTCCTGAGGTATCTCAGGGGCACATCAGGATATGGATTGTGGTACAGACAGTCGGATGAGTTGAAGCTGCATGGCTTCACAGATGCAGATTGGGAAGGGAGCCCAACGAACAGAAAGAGCACATCAAGCACATCTGGAAGGATATTCATTATCAGTCTGCTTGATTTCTTGATACGATAGTCCATGGCCCTCCCAGGTTAGTGGAGGCAGTACATAAAGCGCAAAGTTTGGCTACATGCGAGGCTAGATTAAGGAAGATAAGAGTGGGTTATTTGATTTCATAGATCCCTACGCCGATATATTGTGATAATCAAAGTTGCATTAAACTCTCGGTTAATCCAGTATTTCATGATAGATCTAAACATATTGACATCCGGTACCATCATATCAGAGATTGTGTGCAGTGGAAGATCATGTTGCTTTCTTACATTCCTACGGAGGATCAGGATGCAGATATTCTGATGAAGGCACTCACTAGGAGAAAATTCGAATACCATAGAGACAGGATCGGGGTGGAAGATAATCCCTATCTTGTTGAGAGGGAGTGTTGAGATTCAATAATATGATGAGCTTAGTGAAAAGAGTCGCCTTCGCTAAGTGGGCTCGCAGGCTATTTTTGGCAAAAAGTCTATTTTTAGACATGTCGATCATATTCTATGAGTTGCAGGATGCTATTTGTGGATGGTTGGTCAAGTTGGAAAAATAGATGGACTTCTATTTTTAGACATATTGAGGATCTGTGATTACTAGTCTAAAAATAGATATGTCGAATATTATTAGCTCTTAATAATATTTGGACTCTAAACATTATCTTATTCTCTTGGAGAAATTCGATTTAAGTGCACGGATGTGTACGGCGTGAGGAAGGAGTGTACTGAGGGTTTTTCTTTAGACTAATGCATGAGGACTTGAGTTAGAACCTCATGTGTGATTTGGTGGAATTATAGAAGTAGTTGGTGGAGTTTTATTTTGCATTGGGCTAACTCAGTTAGACTGAGTTGAGCTAGTTGTATCTAGTCTAACTGATTGATACACTAGTGAGAGTGGTGTGAATTAATTAGTTAATTAATTCACTAAATAATAACTCATTAATCAACTGAAGAATACATCAGTTAACTACAGTGCATGGCAGTTTCAGTGGAGACCAGTGGAGAGATAGGTGAAAGAGAAAGTGTGACTATGAGTTGTGACTATAGTGATGCATTGATTGCATCCAACACTCAGTGGAGATGCCAATGAGGATTGCATGAGAAAGGCTGGAGAAATTCGAGTTCATTCAGAGCCATTCTTCAGCAGGGATTGTGCAGTAGAGGCAGGCTAGCAGGTGGCAAAGATCGGTGCATGGATTTGCAAGATCGGGCATGATTAGTGTGTAGCGATTGTATTGTACTAAGAGCTTGATATGATCAGCTTTGTATGAGGATTGTTACATGATCTCTATGACATATATTATATACAGATAGTTGGGGTTTTTAGCTTCAGGCTTTCCCGTTAAACAATTGTGTTAATGTGTGTGAATTTTTATGGTTTCATGTGTGCATTGCAATTGATATAATTTCTGCATGTGATGATCAATGGTGGAATAGATTATGTATTGTGCATGAAGTTAAAATAGTGTGTGATCAGGAGAATCTTGGATATATAACACATAATTTATATAATTTCTACAAGACTATGCCAGAAGTATTATGTCCCAGATCAAAGATCCATTGTAGATAGTGATAGGGAAATCCTCTTTTCTTTTACTGCTGAGTCAATTAATGAAATGTTGCAATTACAATTTGACCCAAGGGTAGTCCCATTATCCATTGAAGCCCTGACTCAATTATATTTAGGGATAGATTTCCCTAAAAGATTCATGATTTTCCAGAACTTCATGCCCAGCCATGTGGAGATCCCAAAATTGAATCCTCCATATTCCACTTCCAAGTTCCCAGAGGGTTCTAGACATATTATTTCAATGTTGTCCTTCATCTTAGGATATTTCACTGATGAGCCCATCCTTGGATTCTTATCCACCTTGTCTCCTAGTCAGCCTCCTGCTGTCATCTTTGATTTTTCCAGATTTATTGTTGATTCCATACACCACCAGTTGACAAAGCTACCCACTGAAGGGGTGTTTAGGTATTCCTCCTATTTATTCCATTTGTTCCTATTTTCACAAGCAGATCACTTCCCTATAACATTGCAGAAAATGAATATAGAGGGCCAGCCTCTATCAATTATCTTTTGGACATCATTTTTGAGAAAGGAAGGAAATGAATACAGTTTTACACATTTCACAGATTTATTTATCAGACCAGCTACGAGTTTGCTACAAAAATCAGAACAACCAAGAGTAAGTGAGGAGATGAAAATAATATTACAACTGTCAGAAGAATGTAAAACAAGAGATTGGTACTTATATGAGAAGCACACTGAGTTAAGAATCTTTGGATCCAATTTACTTCCATATAAGTTGCCAAAAATTTTTACTATTAGAGTCTTTGCTCTGGAGCATTTGAGACAGGTATTGAATGTTGATGTTATCCATTTTATGGCATCCAAAAAGAAGACACAGTTTAAGTTGAAGAACCAAATTGGCCCTTTCATAGTAAACAATAGGGAGGCTGAGAAAGAAATATCCAAAATATTATCAGAATATCAATTTCAAGAAATTTTTCAGTGGAATTATGACCCTCAAGGTCTTTTGAACAGTATATGGATTAAAAATAAGTTGTCTCCTTTTATACATGAGTCAAAGCCATATATTGAGAAGTTTGCCAATCAAATAGAATGGATGGAAAAAACATTGGTAGACCCTACTGCTAATACAGAGATAGTAAAAAAGGCAGACAATTCACAGGCTATGGTAGTTACCAAGCAATCAGAAGTTTCAAATAAAAGATCAAGGGATGATGAAGGTTATTCAGCTCAAACTATTACTGAGAATAAGTTCAAAATAATTTACAACAAAAGAGCCAAAGTTACTAATGCTGAAAAGGAAAAGGCCATTGAAATAGATTATACCAATGATCAAGAAATGAATAAAGACCAGTTAGCAAATCAGGAAGCCACAGTAATAATAAATGAGACATTAACAGAGATAGAAAAAGAACAGGTTGTAGCAAATGAACAAGGTAGTGAAATGATTGAAAAGCAGGTTAGTTTGGAAATTCCCTCTTCCTCTAAAACAGCAGAGGGAAAAGATTCTGATATAAAAGAAAGATACAAGCAAATTAAGGAGAAAAATGAGGAAATTAAAAGAGAAATTTACTCTCAATTTCTCCAAGAAAAACCAGGCAACAAGGACAGGTTATTAACTGCTTTTGATTATTAAACTAATAAAATGATCTGTCCTTTCTTCAACCAAAGGTTCCAGATCCCAAGCCAGTGTTAGATTACAGAAAGACAGAATTGGAATTTGATTCAGAAAGCATCCATGAGCTTGATCAAATCGAGTTTCACAGACATACATCAGAAATTCTCTATTCCAAAGTTGTGACTAAAACCATGAGTACTTTGAATTTACAAAATAAAGTCTTCAATTTACAAGATCAGATGAAGCTGGACAAATCTTCTTTGCATGAAAAGGACCTAAGGATTAATTCCTTAGAAGATCTAGTCCTACAAATAGGGGTGGATCCATCAAATATACAGGTTTCTCAAGCATTGATTAAACAGAAGAATGATGATATTACTGCTTTGAGGAAGCAATTAAAACTTCCTCAAAGCGAACATCCACAAACAAAAGAAATAATTCAGGAACAATCAGAAAAGTATGAAATGATGAAATTAATATTAAAGCTGACTGCTCAAGTTAAGTACATGGAAAATCAAATGGATATCCTTATGAAAGAAAAAGAAGCTTTGAAAGAAACTAATGTTCCTTCTATTCCCACAGTTATACCTACTGTTGGTACTTTTGTCCCATCTACATTGGCAGAACACTTAGCACCAAAAGTGCCACTGGCAACTGCAGTTTCAGTGCAATCTATTGATACTTCAACCACAGGATCATCCACTACACAGGTACATCAAACAGGTAAAGCAGCAGATATAGTAAAAGCCATGGAGGAGATGTCCCTAAAAAATAATGAGATAAAAAATTTGAAAAAAACTGTTCAAACTCTTGAATCATCTAATATGAATGCATTGATTACATCAAAGGGACATGAACAAAGGGAAAAAAGACTTGAAGAACAGGTACAGACTTTGCAAAAGGAAGTGAACTTTAGTGAATAGGTGTCCTTTATAAAAAACTACCTTTGGACCAAAATAATTGAAGGCATACATCTCCAATGGCCTTCAATTCAAATTATATATGAGAAAAGAGATTTACTTTTGGCAGCACATGTAGAGATTCAAAATATAGAGAAAGAACTTGCAAATAAACCATCTCAAGCTTTAAAGCTTATTACATTCTTAAACAGTAAAAATAGAGTGGAACTTGAGGAGCTGAAAATACAGGATAGGACGGAAACAATACTTCAAATCAAGAAAGTCCTAACAAAAAGGAACATAATGAAAGATTTGGAGGAAAAGTGTGAGGCCATGAACTTATCAATAACAAAGTTTTTGACAAAATATACAATGTTGAGGAAAGCTGGCCTCCCAGACATACAGGGCTTTAATGAGAAACTGTTGGTCCAAACATACTATGATAAGAAGATAAGGGGCCATGCTAAAGAACAAGTGAACAAGCCTCTACCACAAGGTTCTCCCACTGGAGAAGTTATTCTACAATACTTTGAAGACTTATTTTTTCTGCAAAATGAGATTTAACATATTTTCATTGTCAAACCAAAGTTTGCAAAGTACACTGATGCAAATGAAAGCTACAGAAAGTTGAAAAACATGAAGATACCTGATGCAAAACAGTGGCAAGAGTTTATAGATCTGTTATAGCAGCATAGAAGCAGAACAGTGAAGAAAAGTACAAATAAAGCAGTCAAACTGAGAAGAAAAGAATAAAAAATCTTATTTGATTTGATTTTTACTTTTGATGAGTCTCTTTATAGCAGTAAAAAGGTAAAAAGGGAAATATAGTATGACAGAAAGATGATATGACAGTGAACTGACTTTTCTACCACAGTAAAAATTCATTTTACAGCTGTTAAAAGGTTAATATATCAGTTGAAAGTGTATCAGGATAAAGAACAGGGTCAAATAGTATCAGAGAAGAAACAGCCAACTCATTTTTTACTATTGTAATTTCTCTATTTTACAAGCAATAAAATGACAGATGAACAGAGTGAAAGAGTATCAGGAAGAAAGACAGCATTAAAGGGTGTAAATTGAAAAGAGTATCAATCAAGCAATCTTCAAAGAGATATTTTCCAAATATGCCAGCAAGCATGTACACCTAGTCAACAAACTGTTTTGATTAGATAATGTTAGTTCTATTTTTTCTAAGTAAGAGGACAGCTTGCTAAGTTGTTAAGCAGTTGTCCCTCTTAATGTGTAAAGATATTTTTATTTCCTAGAGTTATTCCTAGATTTCTCTAGGATATTTTGTAATAAACATTTGTATAAATATTTCAGTTTATGAAGTGTTTAGTGTGGAATAAAATTGCTAAGAACATTATAGACATTTTGCTAGTACGTTGGAGGCTCACATGTGTTGATTTCAAAGCAACAGTCTAGAAAATAGCCAATTGAACTTCATAATTCAGGATTCATGCGATAATTTGAAGAGTAAAGTGCATCTATCTTGTCATTGTTTACTTTCTAAGTTCCATTCATTTCATATAAGTTGCTCAATCTTAATGATTAAGTAGGAGTATTACTTCAGGACTAGTGTTAGAACTCCCTGTCTTAAATGTTTTCTGCTGATTTCCGGATTTAGGAATTCTTAATTTCTCCTGGTCCCGTTTGACCCCTGACTCCTTCCTCTTTTTCCGAATCAAAGGATTCTTCATTGCCCTTTATCCCGAAACAAGCCATCTCATCAAAACAATCTATCCAAATCTCTGAGGGTTATCTACTTTGCCCTGAATACATTAGCATTCTCTTGGCCTTGCCTTCTAGTTCTACTTGCTCGACTTTGACTCCATAGCCCAATGGACTAGTAGATCCCTCTTTAATTTATCTTCAAGTAATCTTATTTTGCACCAAACATTTAAAAACCAAAACCAAATTGAACTATCATAACTAGCCTAAAACATTAAACAAAAACAAAGTTAAATCATAAACAGAGAGCCCTCTCATAAATTTAGGAAGGCTAGATTCTAAATTTCCAAAGTAGGTTTGTGGTTACCCCTAGTTTTCTTAAAACTGAAAAATCCAAAAGCTCACAATCTTTAGAAATTACTAGGGTGATAACAGGTGGTATCTTCAACTTGATGACTTATTGATTTTGATAAATGATGTTTGCTTCCTTGAAGATGACAATACTTCTTTTTGTAGAGATGTATTTCTTCAAATATGCTTGAGATGTGATTCTTTCTTTAATGAGAGGGAGATTACCATAATGATGATGACAATGCTTCTTCTTGCTTCCTTAGAATGTGGAGACTTTGAGATGCTTCTAATGTGTAGTTCTTCTTTGAGTGGAGGTAGGCTCATTGAGGCATTTCCTTTCCTTGAGATGATGATTTTAAAATTTGTTAGCTTCCCAAGAATGCTTCAAGTGTGGAACCCTTCTTTGGATGAGCTAGTGTTTTGAGGTCTCTTGTGATATTTCTTAGTTCCTTCCTTGATACTCCTTAGATTTCTCGACCCTTATGAATCCCTTCTTGATGGTTCGATGTCCTCTTTAATGCCTTGACCTTTCTTGATATTATTTTTTATGGTACTTATACAAGTTGTCTTTCCTTGTCTTGTAGCCTTAGCTCTGATACCATGTTGAGAAATCCAGGGGTAGCTAGATTAGGTGATTTCTCTTAAATTGATAACTAATTTTGATATATTATTACTTATCTTGATTAGCTTATTCTTAAACTTGATTATTATTTTGTTTTTATCATCAAACAACTACCAAACAATAAAGAAAAATGAGACACTAGGACACAAGATATAGGCGATCAACCAAGGCCAAAACCTCTCTTGGTAAGAGGAAAACCCACAAGAACTCTTCTCTTCTTATAGAACTTCAATTGACGAATTCCAATACCTATGACCCTTTTCAAATACTACTCCAAGACCAAGTGAAACTTCTTCTTAATGGAATTTCGACCTACTACTTTGACCTAGCATCTTCCAACAACTTTAGAAACCTCCAGCTACTTCAACCCAGTAGCTTCCAACAAAATTCCAGCACTTTGACTTTCTTAACAGCTTCCTAGCACTTTGACTTGCCCAACATATTTCCAGCACTTCGACTTTCCCAACAAATTTGTAGTACTTCGACTTGCCCAACAACTTTCCAACACTTCGACTTGCCCAACAACTTTCCAACAGTTTGACTTTCCCATCAACTTTCCAACACTTCGACTTTCCCAACAACTTTCCAACACTTCGACTTTCCCATCAACTTTCCAACACTTCGACTTGCCTAACAAATTTCCAACACTTCGACCCACCCAAAAAAATTCTAGCACTTCGACCTTCCCAACAAATTTAGAAACCCTAACATGAGAGAGAGAGAGAGAGTTCCAAAACTTCGATCTTTCCCTTCTTCTTCTTTTTCATCCTTTTCCTTCTAGATCGGATTTATTGTTGTGAGCGCGTGTTCTACAAGTGAAGTCGGAGTCTCTTATATATAGGCTTCACAAGGAAGTCGAATAGCCTTTCATGAGGTCGATTTTCTCTTTCATGTAGGCCGGCTTGTTGCTACTAATTTGATGAGGTCTTGGAGAGTCTTCATGACACTTGACTATACAAAAAATTTCTTTACAATATCTAACATGCCCAAAAGGATCTTATATACATGAAAATGACTCTATTGACTTGTAGACTCAATGACAAACCCTAGATGCACTCAATGGGTGATTGATCTATAAAAAAATTGACCTTGAACATTAAACCCATGCCTCAAGAATAAAAATAATACTTTTATTTTTTCTCTTTACGTCAAATGTATAAAATCATGATTACATATGTCATTATGAAGACCGAACCTAGTTACATATTTCAGAAGTAGAGGCCCACATACAAAACCCAAAGGGTGCCATACATTTTCAAGGGTTGAAACCCAGTGAACAACGACGAATTGTTCAGGTGATGGCAGGAACCACGAACCATGAATCCATGATCAAACCACACCACATAAACTACAGAGCTCGACTAAAGAAGACTGCACCAAAACCTGACGATGATGGCGGAGGACAACATGAGAAATGAGACCGACATTAGAAACCTAAGCGAGTGAACAAGAACCAAAGCAAGGCATTATTTCCCAATCCAACACCAATAGAAAGGAATGGTGCCAACAACGAAGAAAACCCCCCAAGAACAGGCCACACAAATGCCAAGGAAACTACCTTAAAGAATGGATATGACCACGACATACTTGAACTAGGAAAAAGGGGGCAAGCAACATGAACCAGAGGGCAAAGGCGACTAGGGCTCCAACTTCCAAGCCCTTTGCTCCCTCCATATATAAATTAGTTTTTTGCCATCTCTTTAAATATTTTAATTTATATAAGATAAACATATAAATATTGATATTGAAAATACTTTTTTAAATTAATATTTTGTTGTGATTCTATATTTAAATTTAACATACAAGGAGGTGCACATCTCCCTCAAACACTTTTTTGCAAAATTATATATATAACTATTGTATTATTGATATATATAAAGTTGATAATTATTTATGTTTCATATTATAACTTTCTTTTTATTAATTATTTTTCAAATGCTACTTATAAATTTATGTTAGCATTATAGGAACACATTTTTTTTCATTATAATATAAACGAATACTTATTAATAAAAAATAAATTTTCTACTTTAAACATGTTTTATATATACCTACACAATTTAATTAATAGACAAAATTACCCTTTTTAAGCATTATTTTTGGCCAATTTTGATCAAAATCAGGTATCAGTTTTTAAAAATAGTAATTTTAAGTTGTTAATTTGCAATGATTGAGTGACTCACGGACGAGGTTATATTTGATGGGCATTTACTTGAATTTTCCTTACTTCACTATCAAATATTAACCATTGTAAAATATGCACGTCATTAATAATATTTACCTAAATTTTCAAATCATTAATTTGATGGGTGATTTAAAAGATAGTGAATCGTTGGACTTATTAGAAAAAATATCATATTTGTCTTCAGTCACACCATGTGATCCTACATTGTATACACTTAAGCATAAAGAATGAATATTGAAGTCTCAAGCTTAAAGGTTGAGACTCACACAACATGCCCACACCCGTGGGCCACTATTAGTATTCTATATAAAACACCAGCTAACTTTTCTTGTTTATGTAGGTGAAATAGTTGTTTTTAAATTGATTTTGAGAGTTTTATCCAGTTTCTTTAGTGTTGACACACTGGTGATAGATCTCAATTTTTATAAAATGGGTTTATTTATTAGTTTGATTAGACAACAAATATATTTTGTGGTTGGACACAAAAATCTTAAATGTGTGGTTACCAAGGCTATGATGATTTAGATATATTTACACTTGAATATACACACAACTAGAGGATAATGCAAAGGGAGTTGAGGGAACAAGGGTAGGGAGGTTGATCCCTAGTTGCCTCTCTCTTGGATCATGCCTCCCTCTGCCTTTCTGTCGTGGTGTTTCTACTCTGCCAGTGTTGTTGTTGGTGTTGGGTCGTGGTTTCCCTTATTTGGCACACTAGGTGTGTGGGGATTTTGTTGGGTCATTGTCGTGGGTGTTTCCTGCTTCAATTTTATCTACTCGGGTTTTTTTTTTTTTTTTTTTTGTGCCCTAGTATGTGGCCCTCTTTTTTTGTTTTGTGGGTGTTAGTTTAGTGGAGGTAGTCGGCCTTTTGATTTAGTTTTTTGTTGCTTGGTTTTGGGCTCCTTAGGCATGGCTTCAACCATTTTTGTGTTGTCGCCATCTTTGGTCCTCTTTGTGGCATCGTTCACTAATGCATGTTATGGGGATTCTACTAGGTTTTTTCTAAAGCTTTTATGGACTTCTCTTTTCCGCTCATTTCTAGGCTTGATTTTGTGGCTATCTGGGTGACCTTTGCACTATTTATTGAGGGTTGTCTATGCATGTTTTGTTGGAATATTTTCTGGGGTTTTATGACCCATTTTGTAATGGAGGTCACTCATTTGTTGGGCTTGTATGTACAGTCTCTATGGCTTCCACGCTGGCCCTTTTGAGTTTCTTTGGTTGGCAATTGCCATTTTTCTATTTGTATTTCCTCGAATGCGTCTCACATATGCAAAATGTAATTTTTCTCCTTTAGATGAATAAAATTACGTGTCATTTTTCTACAGAAAAAAATAAATAAATAAAATAAAAAATAAAATTATATATATATATATATAGAGAGAGAGAGAGAGAGAGAGAGAGAGAGAGAGAGAGAGAGAGATTTGTGTATTTTAGGTGTTTAGCCTATCTGCAAGATTTTATTTTCTTCCTTTTCAGAAGATTGTGATTTTTTTCAAAACCCATGTTTGCATATTATTAGTGCTTGAAATGTTAGAATCTGCTCAATTTTTTTTTTAGTGGCTTCAAATTTGTTTTTTTATTTATAAGGTTCTCCTTAAGTCCAATTCATTAAATTGAAAGCTAAGATCAATTGATCATCTTCAAAATACATTATAGTTAACGGGTTTAACCAAACTACTTGAAAATTTTTCAAAAATGGTTTAGCATAATTTGTAAAATATTTGAAATTGAGTAAATAATGACTATACATAAGTGCATCAAATCATTGGCTAGTTTGGTATTAGGAATGAACATGGTTCAATATGTTTGATCTTTTTAAAATAATATATAGAACATATACTTTTATGATATTAGTTGGTTAAAGCTTATAGTATGGTCAAGCTAAAATTAAAAAAACTACTAACATAAAACACACAACACAAAACCTTTTTCTTTCATTGGTTTGACCCATGAGGATTTGAACTTTAGATCTCATGGTTTACATAGTACTTCATAACAATCGCCAATTGAACTACCCCCAATGGGCCACAAAACACAAAACTTATATTTTGTGAGGTAATGTAACGCCTCCTCTCACATTTACCCACTTTCACCAGCTTGCCCGGGGTAAACATGAGTTGAGGGTCACTATGATATGAATCAACCTCCTATGTGACCTTAAGGAAATGGAGTTGACCACTTGAGACCTTACTGACTTCCCTCATATCCCACAAAACCTCTAGGAGTAACCTGACCTCTCCAGGTGTCCAACCCCTGAGATTACTCATATTTTCCCTAACCTAGAGCCTCAGTCGCTCCTTTTCCAAGGCCTCCAAGCGACGATGGGTTCCTAGTCACTCCCATAGACCTACATCAGTCTGATTGTGGGATTTTTATGCCAGTGTTGTGCCAACAACTGCGGGAATTAAGGCTATTTTCCAGGGTTGGGGGTAGGCCTCTACCCAAAAATCTATTAACCTTTCAGAACTCATAAAATACATGAAGACAATGCTTGTAAACCAAAAACTGAAACCAAGACTTGACCTGACCATCCCCAACTAGGACTGACATTCTGTCAAACACTTGTTATATATGCAACCTACAGGTCATAAATGCAAGTCTGAACATGAGGGACTGAAAACTCATGTAAGGTTTGAAAAGAACGGTCACTACCTTCTCTCATTAGTTTTTTTAACATCAATTAGGCCTTGCATTCATTATTTATTCAGTTATGAGTGAAAACATGAATAGATCCATGACTAAGATCTATCATAAAACCATGCTTATATCTATCATATAACCACGTAATTAACAATAAGAGAACAACCATTAAAACCACATAATAACCAGTACATTTCCTCACCAAAAGCAAGAGAAACTTAGCTTTTATTAACCATAGGCAAATACTGACTGGGTTCGGGACTTCCACGTTCCACCCAACCATAGATTGGCTGAGAAAAATATCTATTCATCCAATCACCCATGTGCCATATTCCAAGCATGAATGTGGGATATCATGGGATTAACCAATCCAAAGACAACCAAGGGAATTTAGAGGTTAAACCACCTCCACCCTCTACATACCATGATCACACCTAAACCAGTGCCGAGATCACAAAACCGAACTGAGCTTGGATTCCTCAGAATTTATTCACCATCCTTGAGGAATTTTCCCCTCTCCACCCTCAGGATTTACCGTGTATCTCGCCATTACCAGTCAAGGGATTCCTAGGGCTTTGGGAATTTTCCTAAGACCACCTCACCTCAGATTCTAAAGCCATGTGGCAATCCAAAGCTCAAAATCAAGAACAATACCATCACACCATGTCTATCCGAAAATGGAAAGGCTAGGCTAAAATCCACTATTGAAACCCGACAAAATCCATGCCAAAGACATCAAAAGAACCATATGCCAACATGCACATACCATGCATGTTAAAACCAACTAGGAAATCACACATGCAATCTGTTACCTGCAAGTATTCCCATTTAATCTGCTTGATCATTGCCTTCCTTTTCTTTCCTTGTCCTTCTTTGCTTTTCCTTTCCTTTTCCTTTGCTTTCCCTTTCATTTCCTGGTCCTTCCTTGCTTTTCGTTTCCTTTCTCCTCTTGGTGTTTTCTCCTCTCTGAGACTAACTCTAAAACTAAACTGACAAAAATCTGACAAAAGCTACCAACTGATGCTCTTAGTTGTTTTTATTGACGAGGCTTCTAATTTCTTCAGTTTTCCATTATTTTCTTCATTTTTCTCCTCACATGCAACCTGTGACCTTTCACCTTCCTTTTCTCCTAATTTCCATTATTTTCAGAAATCAAGCGCCAAAATTACCTTTTTGCCTTTCCAAAGCCTTAGTCATTGCCTTTGCCAATTTCCTTTAGCCATAAAACACAACAAGTGATGTCCACTAGGATATTTTGCCCAACTTTCATCTTGGAATAAGTGTCCATTACCCTTGGTCTTATTTGATCTTTATTGACTTTTATTACATGAACTTCTAACGTTGGGGCTGGTAAAATTTATCGAAGTAAAAAATAATTAGCATTTAAAATATATAAATTAAATAAATTGATATTATAGTTATAAACATTCTTGTGTGAAAAAATAAATAATAAACATTTATGATATAATTCGTAAATGTTTTTGTGTGAAGTAAAATTATCCAAGTGAAAATTAATAAGTATTTCACATGTATAAATTAAGGAAATTGATATCATAGTTATGTGAGGTAATTTTATCCAAGTAAAAAACAACAAGTCAATAAATATTTCAAATGTATAAAGGAAAAAACGTATATACACATACACTTTACATGTTTTTGACAAAGGGTAAAATAATAAGTATTTAAGAGACATACATACATACATATGTATAAAATATTTTTTTTTAGGTAAAAAAAATTGTTGAATGATAATTGAGCCTAGGGACACTCTCAAGTGGATCATGGTAGAGATATTCTAATGTCATGTTTAACATTTTGACTTGGTTAAAATAAAATCAAAATCAAAATAAATAAATAAAATAGCCTACACTTTAGATGTACCAAGCCTTGAGAGGGATCAAATCTCTTTTCACTCTAAAAGAGGTTTGCATCTTAAGAGATTTGATACCTCTCGACGCTTGGTAGATAGGCGTTAAGATGAATTTATGTTGGGTTTACATAGTAATTCATAACAAGGTGATCACTCCACTCTTGATTTTTTTTGTGAGTGTTTTTTTGTTAATTCCATGTTATTCTTTATTTTTTATTAATTAGCAAAACATATATTAAAAAAATATATGTGTGTGTGTGCACGCGTGTGTGTGTGTGTGTGTGTGTGTGACAACATCCCCTCATATACTAATTTATAGATGTCAAATTTAATACTATTGTATATTAATCACCTCTCACCTGTGTAATTTCAAATTTAGTAAAACTAAATTAAGAACAATGTTCATTAAGATGAAACAGTGTGATGGTGATTTTATAACGCAAAGGTATGGAACTTTAAGTTAAATAAGGTGGTGGAATGAAGTGGACTGTGGAATTGAAGTATAACCATCATAGATCCATCTTAAATATAAATCTAACATGAGTTGAGAGGGATCCAATTTCTCCACTTGCAAATTTTTTTATGAGCCGATGTTATTTAAATGTTTTGTATAGTTATTTATTTATTTTTAATTTTAGATTTTTAATTTTTTTTATTTTGGCTAACATAAGAGAAAAATTTCAACTTTGATCAGTGACAACATCCTTACACATCATACTAGGTTGTAGAATGAGCTTCTCGGCTCAATAAGTTTTAAAATTGCTTTTTGAAATTGCATTGGATTCTATTATTTTTCACTCATGGTTAAGAATAATGATTGGAAAAAAAACATCAAGTAAAATATAATAATATATTGTTTTTATTTTAAAATATTTGTGATAATTTTTTTTATTTTTTTTTAACTGAAATGGGTATGAATTTTTATTTATAGAGAAATCCGGTTGGTCGAGGCCTAAAAACCTTCAATACAAGACTACTGCCATTTTCCTATTACATAGTGGTTTCCTTTTCACGGAATGCAAACTTTTGTTGGTACTCCATCGTTTATGCTGAGGTCTCCTTGATCCAGAAGACAGCCTTTGTTGGCATATATGTCTGCTTCTTTGTTTGATTCTCTAAGAATGTGATAGCATTTGAAGGAGTTGAATTCGTATAGAATGAATCTCAGCCTTTGCAGGTTCTTATTTAGGCCAACATCATTAAACTGACCTTTTGAATATATATTTTTTATCAGAATTTCGAAATCACCAAATGCTAACAGCTCCTTGAATCCACTTTCTTTGGCTATTTGGCAGACTTTTATCAAGCTCAGTATTTCTGCTTGATTATTAGTACGATGTCCTAGTCCCCACCTGAAAGTTTCTCTTGAGGTTCCATCTGGAGAATATATAAGGCCTCCAGCTCTCGTAGTCCTAGGATTTCCCTTAGAGGTGCCATTAAAGAAGACTGTTGTTGTTCCTTGCTTCCTCCACCAACTCTGAAATATTTTGTCCATGTCTCTTAACCTCCACTCTAGATTGAGGTGGGGTTTTTCGACGTTGTGGTTCCTATGTTTGAAGACAAAGGTCTCAAACCATTTCTTTTCCTCTTGATGCAACAAAGTTTAAGCTTTGAGAACTTGGGTGCTCAATTTTTCGAGAAGAAGGCCTTTTGCTTTGGTGGCTACAATGTTGGGGGTCCAGGCTACGTTATTGAAAATCTGTTCATTTCTGGAAAGCCATAGTTTCGAGCACGCAAACTTGGGAATGGTGATCCAGACTCGGGCCCATAGGGAATTGTTTATGATCAAAGGATATCGGTCCTTCCATGTGTAGAAGAGATCGACTACTAAAATTTTGGAGGGGGCAGCAACCTTGAGGCCATGGAGGATAAGAGTCTAGACTTTATTCATGAAAGGACAATCCACGAACATATGGTCAATGGTTTCTATGGCTTGTTTGCAGAGAGCACATCTATGCGGACCAACAATACTTCTTTTCAATAAGTTTTCACCAGTCATGATTTTTTTATGCATTAATGTCCAAAAAAAAAGTTTATTTTGGGTAATGCCATTGAGTCCCATACTTGGGCCCAAAAGCTTGCAAGAAAGTTTTTGTCTCTCTGTGGTTGTAGCAATGCATAGCCCTTGGCAGAGGAGTATATGCCAGAGGAACCCTAGCCCCATTTGTCTTTAGCAGTCTTGTGCACTGGAGCAGCGTCACATAGTTCTTCTTTGAGCATGACTGCCTGTTGTAGAAGGTGATCTGGGATGTTACTGATTTTCCAATCAGTCCAATTGCCTATTTCGTCCCAATCCGAAATGTCATAAATATTTTTAATGCCTCTTTTTTCCAGTAATTCTCAGATTTCATCAAGGCTAGAAATGGATGCCAATGGCGCGTGCCCCATTATCTTGTCTGTCCATAATTTAACATGCTTCTCGTTTCTTGGAATTCGATACAAGTATTTCATGAAAAATTTTATTCCTTTTGTGCAAAGGCTCCATAACTGAGTGTTGTTCCTGTTGTCGGTGTTTTGAATATTCCTTAATGATGCAGTTGGGATATATTTGAATCTGAGCGTTCGGCTTGTAGGGTGCTCAGGATCAATATGCATCTGCCACAGGATCTTGCAGCCCAAAGATGTATTGGCATGATCCGGGTCTCTGATTTGAAGACCACCATCACGCAGAGGTCGTTTAGCTATATCCCATTTAACCAGGTGCAATTTGCGCTGATTCCCTTTTCCACCATGCCATAGAAAGTCTCGCATGAGTTTATTGATTTGCCCAGAAATCGTTTTTGGAGCCATAAGGAAGGAAGCTTGGTAAATTGGGAGAGATGAAAGAACCGATTTTATCAATGTTAGCTTTCCTCCATGTGTTAACCACTGTCCTCCCCATGCTGCGATTTTGGCTTTGATTTTAGTTAACACTCCATCCCACAGAGAAGACCTATTTATGCCCAATGTTAAAGGTAGCCCGAGGTAGTTAATCTTGTCCCATCTGGAGTAGTCATTGAACCCCATAATGTGGGCTACTTTCTGAATCCCATTCTCTTCTACATTCCAGCTGTAGACATCACTTTTTCTTTCACTTATCATTGCTCTGGATACTTTGCAGTAGGCTTGAAGGGTAGCTTTGAACGCAAAAGCTATTCTGCTGGAGGCTCCTCCCAACATGAGGGAATCATTAGCAAAAAGGGCATGATTTATTGGATCTATTTCTTTCATGATTCTCAAACCTGGAGCAGCTCCAACTACCTTGTCCTGCTCCAATTTTCTGTTGAGTGTGTCTACCAATATAATGTATAGAAATGGAGAGAGGGGGCATCCTTGCCTCAATCCCCTCGAAGCTTGGAAGAAGTTAGTTGGCCTCTCGTTTACCAAAGGGGCTATCCAAGGCCTATTGGTGCATGTTTTAATCAAGTTTACAAACTCTTGTGCTAATCCAAAGGAAAGAAGAACTTTATATAAGAAGGAAAAGTTTACTCCATCGAAGGCATTAGCCATGTCCAACTTCATTAGCATGCCTTTCTCTTTTCTAAGGTTACTGGATTGCATGGTTTCCTAAACTTGAATTACATTATCCAGAATATGTCTTCCTTTGACGAAGCCTCCTTGCGCAGAGGAGATGAGGCTGCCCAGAAGTGGCTTGATTCTATTGGAAAGAAGTTTTGCAATAATCTTGTAAGAGGCATTGCAGAGCGAGATGGGCCTGAACCTTTCGAAGGAGTCGGGGTTTGTTTCTTTCGGAATTAATGCAAGAAAAGTTGAGTTGGTGCTGCCCCCCATTTTTGCTTTATGTAGGAATCCTTTTATCATTCTATTCAGATATGATTTGATTGTATCCCAGCATATCCTGTAAAAATGAATTGTGAACCCATCAGGCCCGGGGGCTTTGTCTGGATCCATGGACCAAATGATTTTGTTGATTTCTTCCTCATTGGTTTGCTTCAATAGAGCTGTGTTGTCGACATTAGAGACCAATGACGGAATATTATTGAGAAATTATTTGTTGTCTTCTTCACTGTCCTCATTCCCTTTGATGTATAGTTTTTGGAAGTGTGAGACAACAACAACTTTTATTTGATCTATGCCTTTGCAAAGCATCCCATCGAAGGTTGTGATCTCCGAGATGTGGTTCCAGGAAATGCGGGCTTTGCATTGTCAATGGAAGTAGGATGTGTTCCTATCTCCAACTTCCAACCAAAGGTTGTGGGACTTTAATCTCCAATATTCTTCTTCATTTCTGAAGGAGAAAAAGGATTTACACTGGGCTGCTTGCTCTTTATCCAGTTCTGCTTTTGTTATGTCTATGGTGTCCATTTCTCTCTGGAGATTTTCCAGTTGTTGCATTGATTCCTTTCTTTGACTATTGGGAATATTTGTAGGGAGTTTGATCCATTCCTTGAGAGCCTTTTTTGTAAATTTTAGTCTTTATTCCCAAACATAGCTGGGGGAGCCACTCACAGGGGTGAACCATGCCAAACGAGCCGTCTCTAAAAATCCACTTTTTCCATTCCACAATGGGCTAAATCTGAATGGGATTGGACCCAAGTTTTCTTCCTCCTCCAACGAGAGAAGGATGGGTTTGTGCCCTGAGGTGAGTTTGGGGAGGATGGTAGTGGAGATTAGCCTCCTTTCCAAAACCATGGTGCTTTGTACTAAAAACCTATCCAGTCTAGCCAAGATGTGATCATCCCCTATCCTATTGTTGGTCCAGGTATATAGCCCTTTCTTTGGTTTAAAATCCATTAAGTCCCATTGTTGTATTATATATTCTACCACATAAATCATTTGATCCTTACTGTTTCTACCTCCTCTTTTTTCTTTTGCATTCATCACTAAATTGAGATCTCCAGCAATGATGGTGTTAATTGGAGAGTGCAGGTCCAGGAATTCATTTAGTGATTTCCAACAATATTTATTCTCTGAATACATTACCGATACATATAAATTGAAAAGTGCAAGAGTTAAATTACTTGCTATGTGCTTTAGCTCTATGAAACTCCAGTGTTGGGTGCTGAAGGATTTGACAAGCTTGAATTGGTCCTCCTTCCACAAGCTAGCAATTCCTCCTAAAGAGCCCCTTGCGCTTATTGCTTTCCCTGCATTATTCTACCATTTCTTTTTACTGATCTCTAGAAGGGCATCCCCTTCGATTTTTGTCTCTTGGAGCATGAGGATGTCTGCTGGTTCCGTTTTCATGAGGTCCTTGACCACTTCTTTTTTTGTCGAATTCCCCAAACCTCTGCAGTTCCAAGAGACGATTCTCATTACTTACTGCTGGGGCTGGTAGGAGCTCATCCTTTTGGAGGCCTTGTTCTTGTGCTGCTTCTGATTGACATTTCTATTGTAGGTTGACTTCCTTGAGTCTTTTGTCTTTCTGCTTCTTCCTCCCTTGCTTCTCTTCGAGACTTTCTTCATGTTCTTTTAACAGTCCTTTCGAGGATTTGATCCTCCGAGGAGCTTGGTGATTCTAATATTTTATTTTTGGCTATGTCGGCATATGTGGGGGAGGGGGAAACTTTAGGGGTTACCTCTGTCTGCCCTTGTTCCTCGTTGCCTTTTCCGTTGGGGGAGAGATTTGATTATTTGTTGTTATCTTTATTTGCTTCTAGTAATTCTACTACTTTGTTAGACTTTGTGTTTTTAATTCCTACTTTCGGCATGGGGTTGGTGTTCCTGTCTCTTTGTTCTTGCCCCGCTGACCCGAGGTTACTCTCTTTTGATGTGCCTTTACCTCTAGGTTTTGTTGTCCCTGTTTTCTGCACTGTGGTCCATTGATTGGCTTTCGCATTTTCACTTTCTTTGGCAATATTTTTTTTGCAGTGCCTTGCAAAATGGCCATAGCCGTGGCAGTGCCGGCATTTGAAGGGTAACTTCTCATAGTCTAATTCCTTAATGTGCGTCCAATCTGCAGCAGTTAGTTTGATTTCTTCAGGTAACCCTACTTCCAGATCCACCTCCACACAGATCTGTGTGCATGAATACTGATCTTTTCTCACTGCTTGGTCTATATACCTTCCGAGCGAGTTTTCGATGGCTTACAGAGATTTTTTATTCCAGCAATGTAATGGAAGATGGGGTAGGCGGACCCATACTGGAACGGCGGACGACACATATTGGGCTGGGTCGAAGTCAAGGGTCCATTTGTTCAGATATAGACCTTGAGGCCCCATGAAGTATGGGCCATTTCTGAAGATGAGGTTTTTGTCCTCTGCATTTGCGAAAACGAAAACAAAGAATCCTTTCCCTACAAAGTGGCTCTTAATCCCTTTTGAGATGAGCGGCGTCCAGTTCCTCTGCACCCAAGCTTCTACGGATTTGGGGGAGGGCTAGAGGCGAGTAAACTGGCCAATGAGCCCTCTGTCTACTAGATTAATGGCCGATCTGCATATTTCTTCAACCGACAACTCAACAATGGGGATATAGTCCATTTTCTTGACAAATTTCTGTTGTACCTCGGACAACGGTCTTTTGGAGGCTCCAACCACTAATTTCTTGAATGCGATGAGCTCTGGCAGGGGGGGAGGGGGATCACCCCCGCCAGCATCCATGGATGTTGTCTCACAATGAAATTGAGTAGGGGCGACACTGTCCAGGTCAGCAGCGCAGCACAACAGCAAAACGTTTTAACCTCAGGGAAAAATGATCCACTAATATATATATATATATATATATATATATATATATATTTATTTATTTATTTATTTTCACAAATATTTTATTTATCTTGATTTTCATACGCAGTAATCATTGTTCATTACTATTTTTTAATAAAAGAAAAAACTTATATGTTCAAATGTTTTGTATTACCATTTTACATTCAAGTATTCCAATCTTCTAGATATGTATATCAATGGCCTTGGCGGCCACCTCAGATATAGTCAACCATATACTAAACATGCCAATATGTAATCAGATATTATTTGCATTTAAAAATATTTGTAATTTTGATAATAAAAAAACCAGATGGACACAAAACCTATATTTTGTTTGCAAATAAGGTTTGATGTAGTAAAAATGTTATCTATTCATGTGTAATTTATGTTTATAGATAAAAATAAGAATAAGTTTTAAAAGTAAACCTTAATTCTTTTTATGGTTCATTGGATCATATTGTGACATATTTTATAAATGTGATTATATGAGATAAAGATACATAAGGTTGATCAAATTTTAAATGTCATTAATTCTAAACAAATATATATTCAAGGGATACCTGGATGGGGTGTTTGAAGTGGGAGAGATGGGGGTTTTGATGTCGATATCCCACCAGTTATAAGAGCAGCGAGACGTGGCATTGCCACCCACGTGACATTTAACATGCCCATCCCATTAGCGTCATGCCCCATGGCTATTAAATTTTCCTTCACGACAACGATCATATCCTTCTGGTTTTTATTTATTGTTCTATATCTCTTGGCACACTCACATATTTTTGTGGGTTATGTTCCATTGTACTAAATTACCAGATGCCTCACCCAAGCCATGATTCATGGTGCTCATTGGCCATGTTTGGAAGTGGGAGATAGTCATTGCACTCAGTGCCACCACCTTGCACACGAGGATGATTGATTGTACCTTGCATGTGGAGTCACCTCGTATCTTATGGTTTTTCATGATAGAGATTTTCTTTGATCCACCAACTCGACTTCAAGTACTTTTATGGGTTGATTCTTGGTATTTTATTGTTTCCCGCCTTGTATTCAGTTATGCTCCTTTCTGTCTTACAGGGTTTTTGGCTCCCTTTGCTAGTTTTGTGGAAATATATTGGTTTCCTCAAAGTAGATGGGCTTCATCCCTTCCCTTTCCACGTTGCTTGACATGCTCTAAGTTTCCCTCAAAGTAGCGAAATGGGTTCTGAATATAGGACACTCTAGGGGTCAATACAACCACTACATACGCACTATAGATAACTAGTGGCATTTGAAGTTGATGTTGGTTTGAGTGTGGTTGACATGAACACTACCAAATAGCAGATTCTCCTTCAATTGGATGAATTATAGTTACGTGTGTGCTCCATGGACAACAAACTTGGGAAAATTGAAGCCCACCTTGGCCTACCCCTTGATCTAGGTTGTTGTCTAAGATGTAACATGAAGCCCCTCCCTATCGAAGTCTCAAAGTCTAACAATTCTTAAACGATTTCTATGTTATTTGTATTTTTAATCCTTCATCATAAAAATTTTGTTTTCCAACTCAAGAATGGGCCTAGAGGCCATGTCTTTCAACCAAACTTGTATTTTGGCTTAAAGTTAGTAAAATTTGTATTTGACTACTATTGGAATTAAAATTATGTGTCCAATCTAGTTTCCTTAGCAACAAAATGAGACATAATTCAAAGTTTTTATATTGTAAAATTGCGATTTTCAAGAATAACATATATTACTTCGCAAAAAATGGGTATATATTCAAGGGGTGGTAGGTGCAAGGATGTGCTCATGCTCATGTTCTCCCAAAGTATTGTTAGAGATTCTAATAATTAAGTTGAAGCATACACAACATACCAAGGAGTAAAGAAAGCTTCATCTCTTAATATCTCCAGTCTTATAATTGTGGGGGACTCTGATCTAATTGTAAACATTTATGTTATAATACCACTCCAACTAATTTTAAACTTAATTCCATTCTCAAACAAATTAGGATAGAATTGAAACAAATTCAAGATTGGAAATCATATCAAGTCCTAAGGATCAACAACCAGAAAGCTGATTGATTGCAAACCTAGAATTGGAGCAAGCTAAACTTAAAATAAATGGGAAGCAAAAACTACATCTAATTCCATAATTAATGAACCTCCCTCAACACTTAGCAACATGGCATGTGGCGACACTCCATAACATGTGAATTCAAGGAACGATTTTAAATGATTAAATGAACCATATTGCAAGTCCTTTCAACCATTTCTTCATAGCTTTTCGACTAACAAAGGATAAGAGATCCACTTTGGATATGATGAACATGACCGTGATGGAATTCCCCTCAATTGTGGAATCATGGTATGAGTATGTGCCGACTAAGAACAATGTTTCATTTAATAGAAGGTATGTTCTCTTTGTTTCTTCGTTGTTGCCTTTTGAATTCTCAATCTTCCCTTATCTCTTGGAAGAAGTCTCTCCTTGGCCCTTTATCTGCCAATCCTATGTCCCCATGTCTCCTCTGGCTCACCCTCCTTTGTGTTTATTATTCCCCCAGTTTATTCTAGCATTTTTCAAACTAAAATTAAGTCATGTGTTGCACATATCCCCCCTTTAGTAGTTTTTCCATTGCTAACTCTTGGTACACACGACCTTTCCTCCTCCCTTGTCTCCAATCTGAAACTTTTGTGATACAGTCTAGAATTATGACCTACCCAAACCAAAAAGAAAAAGAAATATAATTTGTGGAGCATGAAGATATCATGGAAATGCAAATAGAAATCCAATAGCTACATATACAACAAGCCCTTTTAAACACTATTCGGACAACTTCAATGGAACTTCTAATAAGTCAGAAGCATGGAGGACTAAATAAGTGCATTAAAAAGAGGCACATTGAATAAATGAAATTTACAGGTCAACAAAGAACTTCATCCTCTTTGTTATCTTCAATCCAGAAAAATCTCCTCCTCATCTTCTCTTGGATTTAAATCTGGAAATACAAAGTGAATCTTCAATAAAGAGGGACACCAATCATACTCTAGAATGATTAAATGCAAACTAGAATTAACAAAAAATTGGGATTTCTTTTTTTACTTTATATACATGATAAAAACTAAAAAAATAATCCATGTCAATATGTTCTTGTCGATTTGAATTTTTAAATATTCTTTTCACATTTAATACTTTTTGGTGCTTCTTTCTACCAATAAAGATGTGTAATAAAAAAATTTGTATCCCTAAATAAAATTGTCTATCTTTATGTCTCATCAATGTCTTTTCCTTTTGGAAATGTAAACTTAATTCAATAGACCATCTAGAAATACCTCCCTCAAAATATGTTTGTTGATATCTCCATTGTCCTTTTCTATCCACTTTTAATTAGTAAGACTTCATTATCTAAAATATAGACATCTCAATCTCTTTATTTATTTTCCAAAATGTCAACCAACACTTCCATATTAATTTCACCACCTTTCCACCAATAACATTCACATTTATATTTTGTTTATATAATTTGAGTTTAAGATAACATAAATTCCATATTATCTTTTACAACATATTAGTCTCACTCATACCAATAACATTCCTATTTACACCTCATATAATATATGATATGAGTTTAAGAGAGTTGGAATTCCCGTAACACCTTATTTAATATAATAAAAAGTTATTTACTCATTTTAGTATTTTTATTTGCCCATTTAAAAATATGTTAATTTAATTTAATATATTATATGAGTATAAGAGAGTTGGAATTCCCATAAGACCTTATTTAATATGATAAGAATCCATTTACTCATTTTAGCATTTTTATTTGCCCATTTAAAAATATGTTAATTTAATTTAATTTAATGTATTAAATAAAACTATATTTCTACTTGACAAGATGTTTTACCGATAATATGACGTTTTTTTTTTAAATGATGCTTTGTGAGTTGGTATTACTAGTGTTGCTTAAGTAAACAAGGTGGAATATTAGGCAAAATAAGCTTTGAAAATAACTCTAATTTGATGTATTTTTTAAAGATGATTCTCCACGAGTTTATTTTAATTTTAATTTGGCAATGAGTGACGTATAATTACTTGTTTTTTAATTTTAATTGGGGAATGAGTGACGTATATTTAAAGGAGAAACCTAGTTTTTTATGCACGTAAAATATTCTCTAATTGAAAATTAAGATAATCCTTGTAACTAATAGTAGCGACAAGAGGTCCAAGTTTACATAAAGCAGTATGGAAAATGACATGCCACCAAACCCAGGCACAAGACGACAGCAATTTTTTTGAATATTCTACCAAAAAAATATTAAATGATATTCACCATTTTAATAAGGTAGCGATTTATTGATCACCAACCAGCTGGAAATTGCTGTCTTAAAGGGTCTTATCCTACACACATTTGACACGATCTTAAAGGTGAGCCATATATGAAGGGTACCTTCAACGGAGGACTGATATGGGTATTTTGCATAAAAGATTTTTTCGTTACACGGGGAAATATTTCATTCCTTCCCACGAAGTACAAAGGAAAAGAACAAATTTTCCTCATGATTGAGGAATCCTATAGATGATTATTGGATTTTTATTTTTTTTTAAGTTTTTTATTGGAGTAAAAGTTATTAGAAAGATTTGCTTTATTACTGGATTTGATCATGTGTTGCAGAAATATGAATTTAGAAATATTACATCTCTCATACTTTAAGATAAATTTAAACTTGTGTTATTTCATTTTTTGTATTTTCAAAAATTAGTTTAAAATTGAAATAGATTCTTATAATTTATTTTTGTGATAATATAAAATTAATTTCAAGTTTCTTATTTTAAAAAATATTTAACATTCCAAAAATTTGAACCACACTACATTGAATAAATCCAAATTTAACATAGATGTTTTATATATGTGTGTTAATTATTAATTATTAAGATTATAAGTAAACTTAAATGGTGGTGTTGTTATTTAACATAGATGCTTAATATATGTGTTAATTATTAATTATTAAGATTATAAGTAAATATAAATGTGGTTGTTGTTTTTATTTATATAATAGTATTGTTTTAAATATCTCCCTAATACTTATTTTACTTATAGAATATGTAATTAAGAAGCAAATAATTAGTTTATGGGTTTTGATAGACGGTAATCGGGTGTTATGTTAAGGCACTCCTTGATATGAAGTTACCAGTTCAATTCCATGCTCGATCAAAGTAATATATTGGACATGTTGAATATGTAGTCCTTCCAAGATTACAAAAAAAAAATCAACAAATTGTAATTAAATGAAAAAGATCCTTTAAGGTGAGAAAGATATAAACAAAACTAGAGAAAAGCAACTAACATGGTTGGTATTTAAATGGACAGGAGAGAAAATGAATAAAAAGGCAACTCCTATAGGAAATGATGTTGATTATTAAAGGGTAAAATAATATTTTTTCTCTTTTAATACAACTTAAAAAAAAAAAAAAAGTGACTTTGCTAGCATTTAGTCACTACCTATCAAAAGGTGAGACGTTGTTTACACTATACAACCACTCTCTCAAGCTTAATAACCAAAACTATACAACAACCCATTTGCGGAGAGTGGAAACCATATATATATATATATATATATAAACTTGATCTCCGAAAAGTTGGTTCAATGAAAGTGGGGCAATATTAACCCCCACCCTTTAAGGTTAATATATATGTGTGTGTGTGTGTGTGTGTGTGTGTGAAATAAAGTTGAATAGAATGAAGTGAGAAAAATCCCATAATAATATGGTTTATTAAAAATCTCATAAATTCCTAATCTATAAGAAAATTTCATTTCACAGCTCTGCGCGCTTGACCTAGGCCGCGCGCTGCATCTCGTGCTCCTTCGCCTAAGGCTGCAGGCCTGTCATGGCCCCTTCGGATGCTACATCCGACGCTCAATCAGCCTTTTCAGCTCTGGTAAAATCTTTACCGCTCCAACGCCCTCGACCGGCTCTTTCAAAGTTTGTCAAGAATTAGATGGTCTGCAAGAGGTCGTTCTGCCTCCAACTCTACCGCGAATGCCTGCACTCTCGCTTGCTGAATGGGGCCTCATCGTGAAATTCACTGGCTTATGGCCATCCCCAAAAACAGTTCAACGATGGATCGAGAGAAACTGGGCGGACAAAGTAAGTGGTAAAATTTCCATACGTTTCTGTGGGAAAGGATATTATACATTTCATTTTGAATCAAGAGCAGACAAGGACTTAATCTTCAGAAATGGACCATATTTTATGGACTCTAGAGGATTGTATCTGAACAAATGGACTCCAGACTTCGATCCCGAGCTGGATGTCCCTAGTGCTGTCCCGGTCTGGGTCCGGCTTCCACATCTCCCGCTCCACTACTGGGGAGATGATTCGGTTCGAACCATTGGCAATGCTGTTGGGAGTAAAAGTTATTAGAAAGATTTGCTTTATTACTGGATTTGATCATGTGTTGCAGAAATATGAATTTAGAAATATTACATCTCTCATACTTTAAGATAAATTTAAACTTGTGTTATTTCATTTTTTGTATTTTCAAAAATTAGTTTAAAATTGAAATAGATTCTTATAATTTATTTTTGTGATAATATAAAATTAATTTCAAGTTTCTTATTTTAAAAAATATTTAACATTCCAAAAATTTGAACCACACTACATTGAATAAATCCAAATTTAACATAGATGTTTTATATATGTGTGTTAATTATTAATTATTAAGATTATAAGTAAACTTAAATGGTGGTGTTGTTATTTAACATAGATGCTTAATATATGTGTTAATTATTAATTATTAAGATTATAAGTAAATATAAATGTGGTTGTTGTTTTTATTTATATAATAGTATTGTTTTAAATATCTCCCTAATACTTATTTTACTTATAGAATATGTAATTAAGAAGCAAATAATTAGTTTATGGGTTTTGATAGACGGTAATCGGGTGTTATGTTAAGGCACTCCTTGATATGAAGTTACCAGTTCAATTCCATGCTCGATCAAAGTAATATATTGGACATGTTGAATATGTAGTCCTTCCAAGATTACAAAAAAAAAATCAACAAATTGTAATTAAATGAAAAAGATCCTTTAAGGTGAGAAAGATATAAACAAAACTAGAGAAAAGCAACTAACATGGTTGGTATTTAAATGGACAGGAGAGAAAATGAATAAAAAGGCAACTCCTATAGGAAATGATGTTGATTATTAAAGGGTAAAATAATATTTTTTCTCTTTTAATACAACTTAAAAAAAAAAAAAAAGTGACTTTGCTAGCATTTAGTCACTACCTATCAAAAGGTGAGACGTTGTTTACACTATACAACCACTCTCTCAAGCTTAATAACCAAAACTATACAACAACCCATTTGCGGAGAGTGGAAACCATATATATATATATATATATATAAACTTGATCTCCGAAAAGTTGGTTCAATGAAAGTGGGGCAATATTAACCCCCACCCTTTAAGGTTAATATATATGTGTGTGTGTGTGTGTGTGTGTGTGTGTGAAATAAAGTTGAATAGAATGAAGTGAGAAAAATCCCATAATAATATGGTTTATTAAAAATCTCATAAATTCCTAATCTATAAGAAAATTTCATTTCACAGCTCTGCGCGCTTGACCTAGGCCGCGCGCTGCATCTCGTGCTCCTTCGCCTAAGGCTGCAGGCCTGTCATGGCCCCTTCGGATGCTACATCCGACGCTCAATCAGCCTTTTCAGCTCTGGTAAAATCTTTACCGCTCCAACGCCCTCGACCGGCTCTTTCAAAGTTTGTCAAGAATTAGATGGTCTGCAAGAGGTCGTTCTGCCTCCAACTCTACCGCGAATGCCTGCACTCTCGCTTGCTGAATGGGGCCTCATCGTGAAATTCACTGGCTTATGGCCATCCCCAAAAACAGTTCAACGATGGATCGAGAGAAACTGGGCGGACAAAGTAAGTGGTAAAATTTCCATACGTTTCTGTGGGAAAGGATATTATACATTTCATTTTGAATCAAGAGCAGACAAGGACTTAATCTTCAGAAATGGACCATATTTTATGGACTCTAGAGGATTGTATCTGAACAAATGGACTCCAGACTTCGATCCCGAGCTGGATGTCCCTAGTGCTGTCCCGGTCTGGGTCCGGCTTCCACATCTCCCGCTCCACTACTGGGGAGATGATTCGGTTCGAACCATTGGCAATGCTGTTGGGAAGTATATTGATCGGAGCGAGCCCAAGGACAATATGCAAGCCTGTGCGCGTATATGTGTTGAAGTTGATCTCGGCAAGGGTCTTCCAGAGGCAATCAAGCTAAAGGTGGATGATTGGACACACATTTAGCAACTGGACTGCGAACAAATCCCATTTAAATGCAAGGTATGTCACGAGTACGACCATTTTTCCAATCGCTGCTCTAAAATTGTTAATGATGAAAATACTCAATCTGAGGAACAATGGGAAACTGTCAAGAGAAAAAAGACTGCTACCGCCCCGAAAGCAAACTCTGAAGCTCCTCCCAAGTCAAACCCTGATTCTGCTCCCCCCAAGTCCAATCCTTCCTCCTCTTCGGCTCCTCTGCCCCCCCCTCCCAAGTCAAACCCTGATTCTGCTCCCCCCAAGTCCAATCCTTCCTCCTCTTCTGCTCCTCTGCCCCCCCCTCCCAAGACAACCTTAGAGTCGTCTAATCCCTTTTCCTCCATATCCCTCGACAAAGATCCCCCCATCCCTCTCCCTCCATCACAGGATGACTCTCTTGCTCCCACTCCCCCTTCAATCCCTTCTCCTTCATTCTCCCAAGATCCTCCTTCCTCAAGATCAACCAGAAGCTCTTCTAAAGAGCACGGTGCTAATCTGGACGCACACAAAAAACAAGGACCAGGCAGGAGATCCACCAAACAACAGAGAGAAGAAAATGCTCAAAAAGATATTGCCATGGGCACCCAAAACCCCATAGAAACTTACATTTTGGGGCAAAACAACAAGGAAGTGGCACATAAAGATCAGGGAGGGCGAGCAACTCTCCGTATTCCTCTCACTCAATGATGAAAGCCCTATCCTGGAACAGCAGGGGACTAGGACACCCCTCTAAAATCATTGCTCTAAATGATCTGGTAACTCATGAAAAACCAGGAATACTAATGTTACAAGAAACAAAGAAAGGATACCAAGAAATGAAGGGATTATTGATCGACTCAAGCAATATGAAGGTTGCATCTGCGAGTCAAGGGGAGCTTCAGGGGGAATTGCCACCCTTTGGAACCACAATGCTTGGAAAAACACAACTGATACAATCAACCAGTATTGGATTAAAGTCATTCTAGAGAGCCTAACAAATAGCCAAAAAATTGTCATTTACAATATTTATGCTCCAAATCACTACAAGGATAAAGCGCAGTGTTGGAACTCTCTCAAAACTGACATAGATGAAGAAGAAAGCAGCAATATCATTCTCGAAGGAGATCTCAATCTCATACTCCACTCCAACGAGAAGAGGGGGGGGTTGTTTTACACATGACCCCTGCAGAACGCAGTTGGAAGCTATCATGCAGGAACACGATCTCATAGATGTTGCCCCAAAAAACCGCAGGTTCACCTGGAATAATCGCAGGTTGGGAAAAGACAATATAATGGAGCGGCAAGACAGGATTTTGGTGAACGTCTCCCTTCTCTCTTCCTACTCCACAGCATATGTTGTTGTTCTCCCCTTCTCAGCATCCGATCATTACCCCGCAGCGCTTGTTCTCGAAGCTCACTGCTCTATAGGTCCCATTCCGTTTAAGTATAGCCCACTATGGAGCAACATTCCCATTGTTGAACAGGTTGTTAAATCCACATGGTGCCAGCACATTGAAGGATCGTCGGGTTTCATATGGGAAAACAAACTGAAAAGGACCAAAAACGCCTTGAAAGATTGGGCAAGAAATCACTATAAGGAACCGGAGAAATTTAAAGAAGAAATTAAAAGCAAACTAGAGTAGATCCACAGCACGATAGAGGAACAAGGGCTCTCCCAAGAATCCAAAGCTCAATAATGTGACCTTTACTTCTAGCTATATCGTGCCAATAGAATGGAGGAGCAGAAATGGAGAATAAAATCACGCCAGCTTTGGCTGCAAGGAGGAGACAAAAACTCCGCCTTCTTCCATAAGCAGACCACAGTCAAGAAAATCAAGAACAATGTCACCTCCATCGCTGATGACGAAGGCCATCTTCAAACTTCCCAAGATGCTATTAAAAAGGTTGCCTCAAAACATTACAACGCTCTCTTAATTGAGACAAAAGAAGCTGAAGATTATTCAAATCTGCTTCAATATCTCCCCACGGAAATCAGTGAGGAAATTAATGCAAATCTCACCAAGGAAATTGAAGAAGAAGAAATACAAAGAGCCATTTGGGCGCTCCATCCATACAAGGCCCCTGGCCCAGATGGCTTCCCCATCTGCTTCTATAGATCTTACTGGGGGACTATAAAAAAAGACCTTATCAAAATGATAAAATGGGCGCAACGCAAGAGCAAAATCGGAGGCTTCACCAACGCCACTCACCTTGCCCTTCTCCCTAAAGAGAACCGACCCTCTTCATTCTCCCACTTTCAGCCCATTTCACTCTGCAACTCCTCATACAAAATCTTGACCAAAATCGTAGCCACCCGCCTCAAACCTATCCTCCCCTCACTCATCTCTGAGAATCAAGGAGGCTTCTTGGCCAATAGACAAATTTCTGATTCCATTCTGCTTGTGCAAGAGGCTATTCACTCCAGCCAAACTAGAAAAGAAAAAGGCATCATATTAAAACTGGATTTAGCCAACGCCTTCGACCGAGTTAGACACTCTTTCCTCTTTGTTGTTCTGAAGAAAATGGGATTTGCCTCGCCTTTTATCGACCTTGTCCAAGCATGCATCTCTGGCCCTTGGATCTCCCCTCTCATCAATGGCAGACCAAGGCCATCCTTCCAATCTTCTCGAGGATTAAGACAAGGCTGTCCCCTTTCCCCCTACCTTATCATTTTGATGGCTGAATCCTTCAGTAAGGCCTTAGACTACAAATGTCGCACCTTTCTTATCACAGGCATTAAATTTGGGAATGGAGTCAAAAACATAAACCATTCACAATTTGTTGATGACACTTTGTTAATGGGAGGAGCCTCCAACATTATAGCTCGTTGTTTCAAAACCCTCTTAGACAGATATATGAGTTACTCCGGAGGCATGATTAATTATCTTAAGAGCTGCATTTATGGTTGGAACGCAACCGCTCAAACTCTTCAAAGCATTGCCAGCATCTTTGGGGTTTCTTGCAAGTTAGACTGTGGGCACTTCTCTTATCTGGGCATGCCAGTGAGTGTTGGACCTTTGAAAGCTGAAGTTTGGGACACCATCATCGACAAAATGAAAAGGAAAGTGCAGCAATGGGGCTCCTTTTGGCTTAATCCAGCAGGGCGCCTAATCCTTCTGAAATCAAGTCTCTCCTCAATGCCCTTGTATCAATTCACGCTTCTACAAGCACCAACAAGCTTCATCACAAAGTGGAAGAAATCCTCTGTCACTTTCTCTGGCAAGGGGGGGAAACTGAAAGAAAGAAATACAACCTCATAAATTGGAAACAAGTTATTCAACCTCAGGAACATGGAGGGCTGGGGATCAGATCACCAAAGTTCTTAAACCTGGCCTTTGGTGGCAAGATAGTCTGGAGACTCATCAACGGAGAATCTGCTTGGTGGAAAAATGTGTTGGAAGCCAAATATCTGAATTCTCCAAGGCAACTTCTCTTAGATCATGATATTCCTTTCAGAGCCTGTACCAAAATCTTGGGGTTGTGTAGAAAATCAATTCCCATCCTTGCCCCAAACATTTCTAAGGTGCCCAAGGGAGGCAATAGCATTAGAATAGGGGTTGATAAAATAATGGGCCAGCAACCTATCAACAACAGGCCTGGAATCCAATAGATTCTATCCTTCCTTGACAACAAGGGGATCCATAATCTGGGCCAGATTTCCAAATGGGACATTCACTCACAGCTTTGGACAAGATGGTGTTTCCCAGAAATACCTGTTGAGCTACAAGAAATCCTGGATAATCTACAAACTCATCTCCATGGAATTGCCCCCACCAAACAAAACAGTGATGATTGTTTTCCTTGGGACCCCTCAGGCTCCAACTATACAGTCAAAGTTGCCTACCATCATATCTGTAACAGTGATCGCCCCATGCCCATATGGACTCAATGGAAAATTGCTTGGAAATCATAGACTCTTCCAAAAATCAAATTCTTCATATGGGTTCTTCTAAAAGGGAAAGTCCTCACTTCTGATAATATGAAAAAGCGTGGTATTCTTGGCCCATCATGCTGCCCAAACTGTCAAGCAACTGAGGAAACTATCCAGCATCTATTCATAAATTTCCCCTTCGCCACTACATGTTGGAAAGAAGCTTTTCTGAAGGACCAAATCCCCTGGGGTTCCCACAGCTCCATTGTCAAACTCTTGCAATTATGGAAGAGGAATTATCCATGGCAACGCAAGAAAAACAATGTTGCTAGAAGAGTTTGGAATGCTCTTCCTTACTCTATGCTGTGGAGCATATGGCTAGCACGAAATCATGCAATCTTCAAAGATAAAAAAAAATCGACATCAGGAAGTTATACAGTAAGGCAAGAGGCCTTAATCTTGAAACAATAGCTGTCAAATGTCAAAGGAACATTGACACTACTGGTCTCTATGTAGAAGAACGGAATTACATAGGGTGTTTGTTAGATCAAAACAACAGTGGCCAAAACATTGGCCAAAACAGAAGTGACAACAGTAGTCACCACAACTCTAGTCATAGTTGGAAAATCAGAATGAAGGATAAGGAATTTGCACTCTGGCTAAGAAACTGTAACACACATTATCTCTTCTTTGATGGAGCCTCCAAGTCTAATCCTGGTATGGCTGGGGCTGGCGGAATTATCTGCAACGCCAACGGAGACATCATCTCTGCTTATGAATGGGGATTAGCCCCCCTCTCCAATAATAGAGCTGAAGCTCTCACTCTCTACCAAGGACTCATTCAGCTCCAAACTCTCGGCATTCGCATAGCAACAGTCATTGGAGACTCAGCCATCATCATTAGCTTAATGGTCTACAACTGGAAAACATCCAATTTGACACTTCATCAAACAATAAGTCAGTGTCAAGCGCTCACCCAGCAAATGCAAGAAATCCGATTCATTCACGTCCTTCGCTCCCTCAACAAGGAGGCCGATACACGCGAAAGCAGAGCCTGCTCCAAATCCATATGCAGTCTCAGATGTAACGCCCTCGAATCCCTCTGCTTCCTGCCATGAATAGAAGAAATACTCTCATTAGATTGCCTGCAGAGGTATCCGATGCAATCATGCCCAAGAGTCCGACGACATCCTGGAATATATTTTTAGAAATAATGCATCCAGCACTAGCACAACAAATGCAAGAATTGCAGGTCCTGAAGGCAACCCACTGCCCGCCTAATCAGTCATAAAAACTCTGTTTAAGCATGCTTTGTAAATGTAGTCTTTTACTATCTCAGTTTGTCCAAATTTACACTAGATTAGCTTTCTCAATAGTTAAGTACAATCGGAGCACAAGGGAATTTGGTCCTGCTGATGTTCCCCCTGTCTTGCTTCTCATGTATACTGCCATGTAACAATGGAGCTCATTCTCCCCAATCTTTTTTTTAATACAAACAACATCCGATTATGTAAAAAAAAAAATCTCATAATAATATGGTCTATTGGCCCTAAATGAGGTGACCTAGCTTGTATTAATGCAAATATTTGAGTTAAAAACTCTTTGAGTGGGTGCAAGTTATCAAAGGAATATTAATAAGTGATATTCCTCTTAAAATAGGGAAAAAAAATGAAAGAAAGATAATGCAATAACACTATAAAATTAATTAATTCACCAATTAAAGTAAACCAACACAAAACATAGAGATTGAAATAAAAGTAAAAGAGTGAGAAAGGTAAAAAAAATGTACACACAAATGGAAAAGAAAATGATGAGATTAAAGAGGGAGAGTGTGTGTATGTGTGTGTGAGGTGTGTGGGAGAACTCCCATGAAAGGGTGATAAGATAATGTTGTTAATGTCTAACAAAAGATCATAGACATGACAATGACACTACTGAGTACATCAAAGTTGACAACAAGTGGAAGCAGACCACTCCTCTGAAAATAAGATAAAAGAGGATCTAATCTATAAGATCTAAGATATATAATATGAAATAAAATAGAAGAATATATAGGTGTAGTGTGAATAGAGAAGTGTTACACTGTTGAGAATGAGGACCTTAGGAAGATGATAACCTTAATGTCCCTTAGTGTCATCAACTCGGGATGAGGGGGAGGAAGGACAACTTCCATCCCTTAAGCTGAGAATCTCGTTATCTACTGCTCATAACATTCAAGGCTATAGAGAGGAAAATCATTAGAGACCATTGGCTATGAGACTTGGAATTGTAAGTTTGTGGTGTGCCTTATTGGCTAAATGATGTAACTCTCTACCAAGATCTAGAGAAACTCAACTATTGGTTAATGAGATATAAACTATATTAGGATCTACAACAACATCTCCATAAGGGTCTTTCTAATCGTGCACAAATAACATCTTGAGGTCACACAAATATTATAACTAATGTGTTGTTGTTGTTTGCTTACCTCTTAGTGTCCTTGTTTGCCGGGAACACCAAAAATAAATATATAATCATCTTAGTTTTTTCTATTAGGGAAGTGGGGGTTTTCCAAGTGAGTGAAATAATAGTCGAATGTTGAGAAATCTATAGGGCAGTGATTATAATTATTTCTCTTTACTTGATAACTGCTTGTGATGTCTTTTTACTTATTAGTTTTGTTCCTTATTATTATATGTGTGAACCATTAAACAACTACCAAAACAAGAAGAACAAGAACACATATATAGAATGCAAGCCAAGGCCAAAACCTCTCCTCTTTAGAGGAAAACCCGCAAATATTTCCTCTTCCTTATAGATTCTTCAATTGACGAATTCCAAGACCTTATGATTGAAATAAATACCCTCCAAGACCAAGACCAGCCTCTTCAAATGATGTTCTAACCTTGATCCAATCAAACCCAGTCAAATCTCTTCCAATAGCACCTTTTCGACCTTCTGCTGCAAGATTCTCGGCCTCCACTGCAGATTTGAAATTTCAGCCTCCCTACAGTTGATGTTGCCACACATGTGAACTTTGATATTCCTTCTGAACCTTCCTTTGACCTTCGCTTTCCTTTATTTGACTTCTGGAGCTTGAGGATGACCCTTGGTGACCTTCGCTTGACCTCCTAGCCTTATTTTCTCCAATATCAAACTTGCAGATAAAAACCCTAGGTTTGCTGCAGAAACCCTATTTCTCCTTAAACGTGTGAGAGAAAATTAACCCAAACAAAAGTTTCCTTTGTCTTCTTCCTTCTTCGTTACCTTCTTCTTCCTTTTCCTTCGCTAGAATGAGTGGTGAGTGAATGTGTCTCAAGGAGGACAAGTTCTCTTCTATATATAGGCTCTTCAAGGTGGGCTTGGCTCTTTCTTTAAGGTCGACTTGCCAGCTGCCACGCCATCCTGGTATTGGAGGGTATTTTAACACTTTTTAAAACAAAAATAATTTTATTTACAAGTTACAATGTGCCTAATGGGGTCTTCAACTTATGACAATGACTCTTTTGACTTCTTGACCTAGGAAAAACCCTAGAAGCACTCAATGGTAGTTGAACTGTAAAATAAAAGACCTTGAGCATGAAACCCATGCTCCAATAATAATAATAATAATTTTTTTTCTTTCACTTTACAATTTGCAATAATCAAAAGTACATTTCATACTTATGAAGACCGAACCTAGTTACACATTTTTCAATACTCCCTCTTAACTAGGGAGGCATTCATAAGAGGTACATGGACATTCTCAATCTGAAGAGATCTCATAAGAAGAGTCAGATTGGTAACCCATCTATCTAGAATCATATCAACCAAGATTGTCACATAGCAAGGCCTTGACTAATAACTGTATCTCTCCATAAGATCATAGCACAATGCTAGTGAGACCAATGATTTATAGACACCATCATAATTGTCTCTCAAGGTGCATACTCCTTTGGGGTGTTCACCGAGTATGAACTTCTTTGGACTATTATTGTCTTGGATAACTGGTCCTCAAAGAATATCGGTCCACGACTACTCTTATCTTAGATGCCCTGCCTCATCCTCAAAGAGTATCAGATGCCAAATGGTTACCCAATCCTCCATTTTGTCTTCCCAAGTGAAGACAAGAATGATGTGCATATCTCTCACTCTCAACTAAGGAGGATATATCAATCAAACCAAGCTTGTCTCTTAAGTACACAAGCTTCTTATTAGGAAGATATTTCATCAATATGTCAACTACCTACTCATTGGTGGAGATATATTGTAGTTGCAACACACCATTTTGTATTAGCTCCCGAGTATAATGATACTTGTTGTTTACATGCTTTGTATTTCCATGAAATATTGGGTCTTAATACAATAATGTACAACTGGTGTTGTCATAATGTATCATTGTAGGCTCCATCGATCCCTAGAACAGGTCAGATAATAACTTCCTCAACCAGACCGCTTCTCTGCTTACTTCACATTCTGCAATATACTCAGCCTCAACACTACTCAAAGCAACCATGTCTTGCTTTCTGCTCATCCGTGAGATCATGGAGGATCTTAGACTAAAAAAATATTCCCATAGTTTTTCTTCCATCCTGCTAGTTGTCTCCCAAGTCGGAATCTATATATCCAATCAAATGGACATCATTCCTCCTATCATATTTCAGGCAGTGGTAGATAGTTCCTCGCAGATATCTCAATATATGTTTTTTTGCTATCCAATGATCATGCTTCATATCTACTTGGAATTGATTGAGAATATTTACTGCAAAACATATGTTTGGTCGAGTATTCACCAAGTACATTAGTAAACCAATCAGTTGTCTATACTTGGAAGGATCCACGGGACTTGATTTAGAACTCCTTAGTCTCTTCAAGTTCGTGATCATCGGAGTGGTCATTGGTTTGCAATCCATCATGTCAAACCTATTCAACATCTTGATCACGTACTTCCCTTGGCCCAAATAAATTTGATCATGTCCTTTTCATACTTCTAGTGCCAAATAGTAATGCATCAGTCGTAGATCCTTCATAGCAAAATATGTTTCGAGTTGCTTCTTACATTATTCAATTTGACCTTCTACACATGTCAAGAGAATATCGTCTACATACAAAAGAATGATTATAGGTTCTCCCTTAAAAACCTTGATATAAAGGTTTGGATCAACAAAACTTTTTGTGAAGCCTAATATTTGTAGGTATGCATCCATTCTAGCATACCATGCCCTTGGTGATTTTTTGAGGCCATATAATGTTTTCTTCAATATGCAAACATATGCATTCCTCTCTTTTACTTCAAATCTGAAGGGTTGCTATATATAGACTTCCTCATCAATTGTGTAATTCAAAAATGCATTTTTGACAACCATTTGGTGGATGTTCCATCCCATTGATGCTTCCAAAGAGACCAATGAACGAATTGTTGTATACCTTGATGTCAGAGAAAATTTCTCTTCATAGTCCATTCCTTCTTGTTGAGAGAAAACCATAACCACAAATCTTTCCTTGTACTTATCGATACTTCCATCTACCACATGTTTGATCTTATAGATCCATTTGGAAGTTACCAAAAAATTGTCTTTGAGCCTAGGTACGATCTCCCAAGCTCCATTCTTCATTATAGATTGATATTATTCACTCATGGCATCCTTCCATTCTTGATGGTTAACAACTTCTTCAAAGGTGGATGGATCCGCTTCTATTAGTTTTTTCATGTATGTTGCATACCCAGAATATCGTTTGGGTTTCGTACGTTCTCTGAATGTGCCTTGTGTTGCTCCATGACCTTTTGCATCAAGTAGTGTAGATTTCAAATAATTAGGTAGGTATCTTCCCTGTCAACTTCTTCTTCAAATACTATAAGTCCATGGGAAGTTCCTTATATTTCTTGAATGCAATAGTTTCGTCAAATATGAAATCTCTACTTAATTTTATATGGTTTCCTTCCTTTATGTAGATTCTATAGGCCTTAGAGGAGTTGTTGTAGCCAACAAATGTTCCTCTCATGCCTGATGGATCCAACTTCTTTCTTTTTTCCTTTGGTATATGAATATATACGGGACACCCAAAGATACAAATATGGTCTACAGTTGGTTTATTCTTAGTGAATACTTCTTCGAGAGTTCTGTTATCTAGTGACATGTGGGGAATTTTATTTTGAATGCATATTGTTGTCTTTGTGGCTTCTCCCCACAAAAATTTTGGTAGATCTTGATCATGTAACATTGCTTTTACACTTTCTTCAATGCACCAGTTCTTTCATTCTGCAACTCCATTTTGTTCGGGATTGTACAGGACTATCAACTCCCTCTTAATCCTAGACTCCTTACATAAAGCTATAATTTCCTTGGATGTATACTCTCCTCCATTATTAGATCTTAGTATCTTGATTCTTCTTTATGTAAGATTCTCCACTTCAACTTTGAATTCTTTTAATTTTGTAATTACTTTGTCCTTTGATTTCATCATATAAGCTCAAGTTTTATTGAATGATCATCTATAAAGGTGACAAAATATAGATGACCTCCAAGTGATTTAGGAGTGATAGGGACACATACATCAGAGTGAATAAGATCTGAGATTTATTTTGACTGTGAAGTACTTCTTTCAAATGGCCTCTTGGTATTCTTACCCAATGCACATCCCTTACATAATCCTTCTTGATCTTCTTTCAATTCAGGTATTCCATCTACTATGGAACTTAGAGTTGGAAGGATTTTGAAATGAAGATGACCAAATATTATATGACATAGTTCACATGGGTTGATTTCAATATGAACCAAAGCTTGAGATAGAGGAAATATCAACCTGTAAAGTCTTCCTTCTCAAATACAAATTACTCTAGCATTCTCTATGCTTGATTTTTTACTCCATACTACAAATTTTCTATCAATGAAAGCTATTGTGTCACCCTTATATTCTAGACTTGAAATGGAAAGTAAGTTCTTATGCAAACCTGGAACAAATAAGATGCTATTGAGGTGAATGTTACTTCCATCCTCCAACTCTATAGAGATCGATCCAATTCCTCTTACGAGATAGCTCTTATTATCTCCAAGTTCCACTGAGTAAGAATATTTTCCCTTTGATAATGTCTTCAGTTGTTTGTGATGACCACTCATGTGTCTAGATGCGCCACTATCAATTACCCAAATGCTCTCGTCTTGGAATGTGTCAGTGAGTGCAGAGAAGAGACCTTCATCTTTAGCCTTGATTACTACCATATTTGTAGTGAATAGAAGATTCCATGCTTCCTTGAGATAGCTTGATGCCTTTCTTGAGATAACTTGATGCCATATTTGAACACTTATTGATGAACTTATTCAATGTAATGGATATATTCATAATGCCCTTAGTGAACCTTAGCTTTGATACCATGTTGAAAAATCTATATGGTAATGATTATAATTATTTATATTTACTTGATAACTGTTTGTGATGTATTTTTAATTATTAGCTTTGTTCCTTATTATTATATGTGTGAATCATAAAACAAATACCAAAACAAGAAGAATACAGAATATAGGCTGCAAGCCACGACCAAAACCTTTCCTCTTGAGAGGAAAACCTGCAAATCTCTCCTCTTCCTTATAGATTCTTCAATTGACAAATTTCAAGACCTTATGACTGAGACCAATACCCTCCAAGACCAATACCAACCTCTTCAGATGATGTGCTAACCTTGATCTAGTCAAAACCAATCAAATCTCTTCCAGTAGCACCTTCTCGACCTTATGGTGCAAAATTTTCGGCCTCCACCACAGATCTGAAATTCTAGCCACCCTGCAGTTTTTGCTGCCACACGTGTGAACTTCGATCTTCCTTCTGAGCCTTCCTTTGACCTTAACTTTCCTTTCTCTAACTTCTGGAGCTTGAGGATGAGCCTTGGTGAGCTTCGCTTGACCTCCTAGCCTTCTTTTCTCTACGATCAAACTTGTAGATCGAAACCTAGGTATGCTGCAAAAATCCTAGTCTTCCTTAGCATGTGTGAGATAAAATTAGGCCAAAAAAAAGTTTCCTTCGTTCTATTCCTTCTTCATTGCCTTCTTCTTCCTTTTCCTTCGCTAGAATGAGTGGTGAGTGAATGTGTCTCAAGGAGGACGAGTTCTCTTCTATATATCAGCTCTTAAAGGTGGACCTGGCTCTTTCTTTAAGGTCAAGTTGCCAGTTGCTAGGCGAACTTGGTCTTGGAGGGTATTTTGACAATTTTAAAGACAAAAATATTTTTCTTTACAAATTACAATGTGCCTGATGGGGTCTTCAACTTATGACAATGACTCTTTTGACTTTTTGCCCTAAGACAAACCATAGAAGCACTTAGTGGGTGCTTGACCTTTAAAATAAAAGACCTTAAGCATGAAGCCCATGCTCCAATAACAATACTATTAATTTTTTCTTTTATTTTACAATTTACAATAATCCAAAGTTCATTTCATACTTATGAAGGCCGAACCTAGTTACACATTTTTCAACATGAAGTGCCTCCCTATTGAACAAGGTAAAGCATCACTAGTTAAAACTTAAAATATCATAAAAGGGTGGAGAAGGAGTTTTGGGATTCCTTAGAAAGGGAAAAATGCTATCCTCAAATCTTGTAATGAATGGGGAAACAAAAAATTAAGTGCTCCTTAATCTTATTCTTTCAAAGATCGCAAATTAGGTAAATCTCATTTGCTTATATGATATTATATTCAACTTCAACCTAAAGCCTAGATTAGTCGGTTGGCTTAAGGGAATCTTAAGAGCATGCACCTAGTGACAAAGTGAGTAAGGATGTCTAACAATGAAGTGGTCCCTCAACACCACGAAGTGATTTACATAGAAGGCCATCTTAGGGTTCAACCTTGTTGGGGGTGGAGGGTAATCCAAGTAAAAAAAATGTATTTTCATAGGTGTCCTTTCTAATAATCCTATTCAACTTCTACTTAGTTGACATAGATTGGCCAAGGACATCTAGGGAATATTTAGATGCTAGGAGGTGATCCATCAAGATACTAATAAACTATAGTAACACGTGGCCTCCACAAAGTAGTAGTGAACCCAAACAAGAGTATTGATAAAGGAAATAGAATTTGAGGAGTAGAATGTGAGATATCCAAACTAGTAGTGGAGCCAACGAAGCTTTGAAAGCAATAAAGAAGTGAGAGCAATCTAAAAATGGTTTCAATCCAAAAGGGGTAGGCCATAAACTTTGTTTGATTTATGGTCTAAGGAATTACCCTCTTAATTTTGACAATGCATCAAAGCATAAGGATCCGTATTCTCTCAAAATTAGATTAAATAACCATGGGCTTGATAATGTTGTCCTTGATCCATGTTGAATGATACGTCTTAATTTTTTTTAAATTTTTTTTGAAACACAATCGCTTGAGAAGAGCAATGGTGTTGTATCCCTTGTTGATTTGATGTTAGGGAGGATTCGTCCAACCAAATAGAAGCCTTGAAAATTGAACCTCCAAACATGTGTAAGATGCGGGGATTTTAATCTTCACAGTCACTCCAATCCCCTCCCTCATTCAATGTTTAAGTTTAAATAAATAAATTAGTGTGAGATTGATTTGAAAATGGAGGAAAGCTCCTCCTATAAAAACCAATCGTCCTCTAACGCTTTGCAAGTAAACAAAATGGGTCTTTAAAGGTAAAACAAGTTTCACAATCTCTTCAATATGGTGAGTTAGGTTTTAAAATGAACTTAAAAGAAAAACACATTCACATGCAACTCAAGATGATAAACATGAAGAGAATAAACCATCAGTTTGATAACGAAGTTCACCCCTCTTGGGCTACATCTCTAGGCCTTTCTCCAATGACTAGGCCTGCTATATTGATTTCAGCGGCAAATTAGTACATCACAAATTGTTGACACAAGAGTGGCTTGTTTCTCCTACAAAGAATTCTCATTCAAAAATATGACTCCCTATAGTATGCCATGATGGCCAACATAAAAAGGACACTCTCACAACAGGTCCTTGTACTCCACCTGAATTTAAAGCACAAAAACATACAACAACTCCACAATGAAGTGATGAAAAGAACTTCCCTCATGAGAACATATTGAGAAAATACTGAAAAGTGTTTCTCTACTGAAGTAACAACTGCCACAAATGAAACTAGAAGGTTGGAAAACCTCTGACTAGGCTGTCTCCATGCTAAAAATGCCTTCACACTGCTTCAAAATTGACTTTGTCTTTAGCACTAAAAGAATGGATTCTACAAAAATTCCATCATAAAGTGCTCAAATCAGAAAACTGAGGATGCCTTTGAGTCCAAGACACTAAAAAACCCCTATCTAGGCTCTTCTTGAGCTCAAAAAGGTAAAAAACTAAGCAATATATGCTTCTCCAAGCCAAGTTCTGTTATATGTCGTGCAATTTGGCAAAACTTGCTAATTGTGCTATGATTTCACCCTTTACACAGTCCGCCGAGAGATAATTTCACCCGAGACAGACGATGTTCCCGCTGCAAAAAGTGAAATTTGTCGCTTCATTAGTTTTGCCAATAAAACTTATGTGCCGGATTAGGGTCATGTGGAAGCACATAGGGGCAGGGGCTGGGGTCAACTGCTTGCCCCACCGAATTTGGCCTCCGCTCCGTCAGGATAAGGTCACGTGGACAATGATGTGGCTAGGGGTCGGGGCTAACTACCTGCCCCCACTGCCTTTGGATCCTAACTGTTTCTGTCGGTGGTCATAACGGTTCATTGAAAACTAGGGGTCAAAGCCTATCCACCCGACCCCTCCCGTTAACTCTCTGCTTGTCAGAGCCCCAAGTTTCACAACCTCTTCAATATGATGAGTTAGGGTTGGGGCTCTGACTCCACCCAACTCCCGATGGTCTTATGGGCCAAGGCTTACAACCTCGCCCTCTTCGCCAAGCACCTCCACGTGGTTGTGTGGGTATACACTGTGACCTGGGTCAACTACTCAACCCCTGCTCCCAACCACTGAAAACTTTGACTTTAAATTTAACTTGCCAACCATATGGGTTGAGAACCAAAGTTATGGTGCAACGATAGGATGCAGAGTTGTTGCATTGCAAGTCAAGGGGCCGAACCTCGTCGAGGCTTTCGGGTCTATATAAATTTTTTGGCCAATCACGAGGCCCCTTCTCATTGGGCCACGTCGCAGCCTTTGATTGAGCCACCTCAAAACTTAACAACCAACCAAAATGCACCTGTACGAACCTGCCACATGTCGAGACTTGATTGGTCCACTACCGACAGTACCTTGCACAGTCATCCAATGACATCAGTTGTACAAATTGCATAGTCAGGAGCCTAGTCAACCCTATTGTTGACTTTTTAACTGTTGGTCAAAAACTTCAGAACGCCATAACTTCTTCATAGGACGTCAGATTGAGGCGATTCAAGCTTTTTTGTAATCAAGATGACGAGCACTACGACTTGACTCCAGCATCGAGAGATTCTGAGTACTTTCATTTTTGAGCCTATTTTTGATCTCTAGATTAGTAATGTATGAGGAGAATAAGAGGAAAATAACAAAAAGTATGAGAACTATGGAGAAATGAGTAGAGAACTTAAGGATTAAAATATGAGAAAGTGATAACATTGTTCAAAGGTAAAGCTAGGGAGAGGAGAGAACAAATGTGAATAATAAAGGGGGAGTGGGGGTTGAATGCAAGGGAAAATAAAGATATTGAATTAATGACCTTCACTTTTTATTCATAAATGTATTAGTGGAAGCGTACAAAAATGTTAGAGTTTAATAATGATGTGGGTATCTTACCATACATCATTGCATAACCTTTAAATGCATCGATGTGTTGGTCAAGGTACCAATCTACATCGTCAAATGTTTTGACTTATATATATTGAAGTGATATTGACAACTTGCCACAATTGACTTATTTTAAAACCATCTTCACACTTCATATTATTGGTGTGTTTTATTTCCATTGTTTTTATAATCAATTTGGTAGTGCAATGATTAGTTTTAGTTAAAATTTTGATTCAATAAAAAAAAGTGTTTGGTGGGATGGTAATGTTCACCTATAATATAGTTGGTTATTTAGTTATTATCAAATTTCATGGAGGAGAAATTCTTTTTATTTAATTAAAGGAGAGTTTTTGCATTCTTTCTAGATGTAGTCTAAGAAGACAACCTTTTTTCCCTTTTCAGGGAATTTAGCTAAACTACTTTTGGTAAAATCACAATGTTTCGTCATTAAATTTATATTTTCGAATGAAACAAATTGAACACTTCAAAATTTACTCAAACTACTATTTTCTATTTTTCTAACAAAAAATTAGACAAAAATAAACCCAAAAAAAATCTAAACCACTAAAAAAACACCTCTAGTGTCTTTCACCCAAGGTAACTAATTTTGGTTTATCTAAACCACTACCAAAAAAAACCACCTCTAGTGTTTCTCACCTCACATAACTAATTTTGGTTTTATCTAAAAATATTGGAAATTTCAAAAATCAGTTTTTAGTGTCCAGGAGACTAAAAATCAGTTTTTAATGTCCACGAGACTAAAAATAGTTTATGGGACTATGAGTTCCCTTTTTCGCCTTCTACATTTCAATCATTTTCTTATTCAAATTCATCATGACCTGGCCCAACCTTCCAACAATCTCATCGCTGAAAAAACAATACCAAAAACTAATTATAAAATATAAATTTTGGAAATATAATGAATTATTAATAAAAATATATAATGAATTATTAATAAAAGTACCGTGTACAAAATATTTCTTTCAAAGCTCTACTACGGATTAAACAAACACCATAACCTATTAAAAAAATACCAATACCCCCTGAAGTGTAATAATGACGATAGACCTATTTTTTTGACAGTATATGAGTGGACGCTGTAAGAGCCGCTCGTACCATGGGACCGGAGAGGGGGTTGGTTGTTACAGGGCAATATCATAAAACGCAAATGGTCCGTCGTCCTTCGGTAGCTCCAATCTTTCTCAATTCGGTTCTCTGTATTGTCAATCTTAACCTCCACAAGATTTTTTTGGCAGAGGCTTTGCCATCGGAAAGATAAAAAAATGGATGTAGCGAGGGTAGCATCTTTTGATGGGCTCCACACGCACCGAGTTGATGGGCTCGCTTTTCCCATAATATTAAAAGGACATTTGCAAGACCTTTAAAGATTTGTCAGGAATTTAATATGGAGATTGCTTGGAGAGTCGGTGCCCTCGAAATGTTTCGACAAAAATTGTTAAATTTCAATAAAGCTTCTGATGGATGAGCTGTCTCGGCTCGACCGTCAATGGCGGATGGAGGAATAGTTCTGTCCGGCATTTGTGAAATGATTCGATGCAACGCGGGGTTTTCATGGCTGGATTCGTGAAAAACACTTGGAATTTCTCCGGTGCAGGTCGAGCTTTCTGGCGCACGGATTCTTGAAATATTGGACGGAGCATACGTGTGAGATTTAAGTAGAATGCGCTTCGATTTCTGTCAGAAAAATGCAAATGCCTGCTTGCATTACCGGACGTGCTAAAGGCTGCGTTTTTATTTCAGTGGGAGAAGTCCGTGGCCGTGTCGTTTGGCTTTTGGCATCGAATCCCGCTTTGTTCGACGGGGTACTGACTCTTCCGCGCTGACCGTTTGTGCGATTGCTGGCGAAATGGTGCCAATTTACGACCGAAGTTCCAAATCGGGAAAAAAATTGTCCGGGAAGCCAGATTTGGCTGACATTTTGGACGGGCACTTGCACGTGACCGAACTCGAGCTGAATACTAAATGAAATGCTTCAGTTCAAGATAATCTTCCCGGCTTTGTAGAGAATTAGTCAATTTGATAAAATATTGTACAAGTTAGCGAAGCTGCAAGAGTGAATTTCCGAAAATCTCGCGAGTTTGAAGCGTAGTTTTGTAAAATCTCGTACAGGCTGCAGTGCTTTGGCTTCAAGTTTCAGTTTGCTAAACTCTGCAGTGTCAAAGGTAATTTCGTCACAATTTGCTCTCTATTTAAAGATTTCTTTTTTATCTTATCATTAATATGATCAAATGCCCTTCTCCTTTTGGTCATCCTGCAATGCTATCGCTTGTATCTGCATCGCTGTAATCAATGACCGACCATACAATATTTTCCTTAGGAAGAATAGGTTATGCGTAAATATAACTGGCCGGCCCGATGCAGTAGGCACGCACGAGCTCCCCTCAATCGATTTAGCACTGGAAGAGAGGGGAGGGGACGGGGGGGGAAGAGAGGGGAGGGGACGGGAGGGGACAATGCAAAATATCAGTGATGCTTTTTCCCGATACAGGGGGACACCACATTCTTCTCGCACATGATTTTATGATGCCATTGCGTGTCGTTTCATTCCAGAGTCGGATATATGATCTATTCTATCCTTTTGTTCTGCGTTGAGAGATGCCGTTACTTTTAAGCTGTTTTTGAAAATGCTTCAGTCTAATCTTACTTTCGTCGAAATTTGCCTTTACTTTTATGTTGTTTTTTAAATAGCTGCATCTTAAACTGGACTTGCCTAATCTATTTACAAAATGCGTAAACCTAAGCTTTAATACGCATATACTCCGCTAAATACGTTAGGATCAAGCTTAATTTGGTCTAACACGCCTATGTTCTTCTTAACACGGCAGGCTCGCTTGAAATGAATTTGGTTTAATATACTTCCTAAATAACACAAATAATTCCGTTCCCCGTTCCTTAAATAAAGTAAATAAAGTCTATAAAGTTAGTGAGGATCTAGCCTTTTGAATAAATAGTCTCATTACAGATCTGCCTTTTGATCAAGATTCGGATGCGACCGTCTTCACAGTAAAAATAAATAACACGAATTAATTTAAAACTCTTAAGCCGACTCTTTGTTAGGCACGCCACACAAATCTTCCCTAACTTGCTGCATAATTCGTGTTTGGCAGCTTGCTTTAGCAAAAGTTGGGCTGGGAATCCAAATCTTATTGTCTAGTTTTACACATCTACATCCCTCTGTATGTCCAGGTGGTACACTTATTTAATACAAGGTGTGTTATGTGCATATTTGACCATACTATCCTCCCAGATTTATTCTCTTCTTGTCTTGTTAACTGTTGGTTGGTGGTCGTTGGCATCTTTCTTTGCTTTTCTTTTTTAACTCGGAAGTGTTGCAGTCGGGTTTTATTATTGACAGGTTGTTTGGCTTCTCTTTATTAGGTTTGTTTTGTTTGCGCTTATATGGTAATGGTACTAGTGCCCACTGCCAGCTAGACTCCACATCTTTGATGTGCACAGACAAGGTGAGGCTTGAATTCGTCTTTAAAGGCATATTTCCATCGGAAATCAATACAGGCAAAATTATTTTACGTACTACACTGTGGTTATTGGTATCCAATCTGAGTTTACTAATTTATTTCCTCAAAGATGATAACGCATTATCTCTGGCGAAGCTTTAGTTGATTGTCTTGCATCTAAAGAGAAGAGCTGGAAAGAGGAACGAGGCAAGACACAGTCTTCACGAGCTATTGTTGTAGCTCGGCGAAGTCTGTTGTCTCTGTCAACTGTATTACATCAGGTGAGTAATAGATTCAAACTCAAATTCTTATATATATTTCCTTTCACACTTCAAGCTAAATAAATTTTGTTGAGCTGACAGAAAAAATTGTTTGTGAACTGGGCAAATATTATCTTCAGATGAATTTATGCACAAACTGTATTATGGGCCTGGTGGTGTCGAGTCCATGGTCTCATTAATGGATGCTCTTATGTGTTTCAATCATCATTTAGCCCAAAGTCTTTTCATTTGGTTGGATGCTGTTAGGAATGGTGGGAAGTATGGAGTCCGTAGGCAGATCTGTCAAAGTTTATTGTTTGAACAATCACCTATATTTGTTCTTATCCTGGTCTCGCTTGATTGACTGTATGATTTAGTTTTCTAGGTTACATATCTTAGGAGGACATTAATATTCATAATCCTTAATTTGCATGCATACAGTAATATTCAAGTAACAAGAATGAATATGGTTATTTTGTTGTGAATCTGAAGTTTATTATTTGGAAAGGTTTGCAGAATTATTAGCGGCTGACCACTTTTCTATTCAAGCAGAATTTTAATTTAGATATAACAAGCTTCTTATTTGACTAAAACTTTCTATTTTCCTTCAAATCCAAAGCCTTATATTTACGCATGAATGTGGTATTTTAATTTAGTTTTTGCATGTACATGTTTCAGGAAGAAGCCTAATTGGCAGAATATGATTTTGTAAAAGCTAGAAGCATTATATTTGGACAAGTTGCTGCTAGTACATAAACTTCTGGAGTATCAAACTCGTCAATAAATGAAAGGATATAATGAAGAGTCGCAAAGGATTTATGACTAATAAGTCACTTGGCTATGTTTGTGTGCTTTATGGCTTTCCTGGCTTTTGCTTTATTTTTAAATTTTCCTGGTTTAATTCGACCATGAACCAGCACACTAAAAGGATCTGGTGCAATTTATATATCTAATGTGGTAGATGTCAATCTTCTAGATGTGGAAAAATGTGGTAGCCTTCCATTTGTTTGGAGCCCAAATAGATACGTGTTGTTATTCTTGCAAATAAATAATCTTTCACCTGGGAATGAGTAACTACTCTAGGTGTCAATGTGACGGGGCAGACTCTTTGCAGCTTTTCCACACGAGACATTGCTTAGATGCCTCAGAGAAAGGAAACTTGAGGTTTCACCTAAAAATGACACTTCGATGACTCACAAGCCAGTTATTATTGTCACAATGTACAGTCTGGAAAGGGCCACATCATTTTATGTAGGGAAAGTGGAGATGGCTAAATCAGTATTGATGGCACCATAACTTTATGAAGATGAAACAGGAGGGAAATTTCTTCTTACTAACTGTTGTTTCAAGACAACGTTCCATGGGATGCATCCTCGAAGGCAGGGAATGTGCAGAAGAAGCTAAGCCTTGAGTTGCTAGTGCGGGTTGGGCAATTTGTAGTTGTTGTGGCTATATATGAGGTTATTCTGTTGATGTAATTGACAGTGTTGTGGTTGAGGTTGGAAGGAAAACATCCATGTTTGTTGTGGTGGAGCTTGTTGAGCTAGAGTTGCTTTGACAGTGAGCCTGTTGTTGCCCATTTATTGGAATGTTTGTATTGCCAATTTGTTGTTGCTGTCCCATTCATTGTTGGAACATGCTCTCCACACCATGCATTAAGTTTGCTTAGTACTGCTGTGCTTGTTGCATTAAGTTGGCTTTGAACTGTTGTGCCTGTTGCATTAAGTTGGCTTGGCATCTGTGTCTATTGTATTGCTTGGCCTGGAAGTCTTGAGATTGTTGACACCATTCAGGCAACGCCTGGGGTAGGTTGTGGATGAAACTTGAGCTCCAAATTGGAGGTCCATCCTTGCAGGGAGCCATCATAATAGAATAGCAGAGAAAACAATAGAAGAACAACAACAGAAGGTGAGAGACGAAAGGACCAAGGTGGAAGTGGTTACACTTAATCACAAATCTTGTTCCAAAACCATGCAATGCTCCTCAGCTAACGTGCAACATTGATCAGTGACACACAGTGCTGCACAGCTAATATGCACCACTTCTAAGCTATGCCACAAGGGTTGCCGAACTTCAACCTTGAGGTTTGAAATTCAGCGAACCTAATTTTTTTTCGAGGTTCGGTGAACCTCTTTGAACCTCATGCCCATTGACCAAGTCCACAGCTCAAGCTCATAACATCATGTCACAAATCAAGCTTGTAATCTATCCTTGCAGTTTCCAAGTACATGATAGCATCTTTCATGTTTATTGATCTTAATTTGTTACCATTTTGTGCTATATTTCATTTTACAGTTGATATATGTATATAACAGAAAATGTATACAGACGAACCTAATGGTGAACCTCCTCAAAAAATTTGAACTCGAACTGAACCGAATCATTGCCGAACCTGAATTTGAACCCGATCTGTGACTTAGCTTCCAAATTGCTTGTGACCCTTCTAAGTTAACATGCGTACTTTTTAGGTTGCATGCAACACTTCTAAGTCAATGTGTGAAATTTTTGACTAACACTTAAGATTCCTCAGTTAAATGTAAAAATCCTACACTTCAATTCAAGTGTATAGGTGCACATTCTAGTTCCCATAATCACCCTTACCAGTGAAAAATCTTCACGGAATTAGTCAAAAATAGCCTTGAAAGATGATAATTATGACTTGAAAAATATCACTGAAGAGTGAAGACTTAGATGCAAAGGAATCTCTGGAGAATGCGAAGGTCAAAATTGAACCCCAAACCCAGATGTGGAAGCAGAGTCTGAAGAAGATCAAGATGAAGGTGAACCTGGGTGTAATGGTGGATTCTGAAGAAAGTGCTAGTTTGAGAATTGTATACCCTATATGATCATGCTGATGCAGAAGTGGACTTCGAAAAAAAAGTTGTGATGCGAGAGAATTTGGGTGTATCAGCAGGCTTTCCAGAAAAACAGGTTGTGAACAAAAATCAGTTGGATCATTGGATGCAGACATTGAAGAAGACCTGGATGAGGGTCAAAGGAGGATTTGATTTAATTGTCATGAGCACACTATGGAAGCATGAGAGAGGGATAATATCTTCTTCAAGTCTGAGGCAAACTTTGAATTATTCAAGTGTACAGAGTTTTTTTTTTTCTTTAACTGGTGGAATCGGAAACTATGCTGGGTAAGTACTCATGTGACACGGGGTTGATTCTGACTGCTACCAATATAACTTCCAGGCATACCCATGCTGCCCTATATGCGGCACACAGGGCTAGTCGAGGTTTGAACTTTGAAACAGTGATGTCACAAGGCGTGCCTTAACAGTGCGCCCTATCACTGACTGCTCTACACCTCAGAGGCAAGTGTAAAGAGTTATAAGTTTGTATCAAAATTAAAAACCAAATATCTAATGATTATTCTAAAGATAACCTATCCCTCAACCCTTAAAATAGGCTTAGATTCATAATACATGACGGCTCATGTGCACAAATTACAAAATAGTTATGACTATTCTCATTTTTGGAAATGTTGTGTTCTAATGCAACGTTGCATTGTGCTTGTTTTTGACTAATATTACTAAACATTTGATATTTTAAAAAATTATTTTCCATATTGGGGGAGGTCTCTTGCATTGGCCCCTGTGATGACATGAATTGTATCCTCAGGGATGGGGTGCAAATGTCGCCAAATCTCTAGACTTTTAGAAGTTCAGCAAACTCTTGTACTGATAATTGCAATGTTTTTTCTTGGTTTGTTATTCTTTGAGCCTCTCAAAAACTTGATTACACATTTGCCAAAATGTTAACCTAGATATCACTGAAATCCTGTGTATGACTATGGAAAAATCCAAAGTTACAACATTTGAAAACTGCAAAGTTCTATATACAAGGTAGGCACATATATGGCAAAACTGGAGCAAATTATCCCATCATAGACTAACATAAATGCATCACATAACAAAAAGATTACAGGGCACTTATTCAAAGTCTGTAATCGAAATTGAGCATGGGAAAATGGCTACCAAGGGAGCATTCATCACATGACCACAGGTCTGGGGCTATGAGATTCAACATTAATTCCATGCCTGGGCTGGGGCTATGAGATGAAAAAGTTTACAATGTCTACAGGCTTCATAGGTTTTCTCTCCTCCAAGGATATACATCCAAAACTGAACTAGACAGGGGAATGAGCAATATCAAACAACCAGAAGCATCTGCTAGCCTGTTTGCTAGTACATGTTACAGGAAGAACCTTTGGATATCTCTCACACTAGTACTGGTAACTCTGCATTCCCCTTTGCCACTCCTATTGGGAAAATGGTTGCCAATCCTAACCATTGATATAATAGACCCTTTTCCAGCCTATTAACCATTGCAGGAGACTGCCCACTAAGCTATGTTTAGTGCCAGTTTCATACTCCACAATTTTCTCAGTTCTATCCCTTTTGCACCATTATGCTCATCATGCATAGCTCCTGCTAGCTAAGGGAGACAAAGGAGAACACGGATAATCCCTGATGAACTGAGGTTGAATCTCCATGCCAGGCTGATACACTATGGAACTGATACCGGACATGGGAATGAGGTGTGTAAACATTCCTCAAGGTTTCACTTACTCTTCACCAGTTACTGATCATAAGGCTTAAGTTGGGTGACTGCCACTTGTGCCCCACTCTCACTCTAAAGTTTGCCGTGTTTCCATATTTTGTCAGTCACCTTTTGAAATTATGTCATGCTTACACGATGACATTGGCCTGGAGTTCCCAGTAGGAACATTACATAATTACAAATCTGTATATATTATTTACCTCCTGAAAAACCATTTGCAAAGTCTGCATGACTTGGGTAAGGTATTTACACTATATTTCCATGCACAAAATTCGGGGTACTTGTTATGAACCTAGCTTGTAATTTGATTTAACTTTTTAAACACTGAAAAGACCTTGCAACAGAAATATGGTTTCTGGAACTTGGAAGCCATGTGAAATCTGAAACTAGTAACAGAAATTCCAGCAATATTCAAAAGCACTTTAGGTAGCAGATTCAGAAAAAGTCTAGCAGTAGTAATAGTGCATGAATATTTGAAACCACATCTTATAAAGACTGAATTTTTTTGAGAAGGTATGGACACCAACTCTGGCCCAAATTCAAGGGCAACGTGAAAACTACTTTTGGCCATTTACAGACTATCTCCATAACACATTGCCCCAAAAAAGATCCCTACTCTGATGCCTAAAAGGTTTTTATAGCTAATGGTTCCACTTTAATTTCTTCGTCTTTTGCATGGGGAATACCTAAGCTTAACATAAAACTCGTTTAACTAACAGGAAAACTATAACTAACAGACATAAACATTATCTAACTTTAAAATTGTTGAAAATGTAGCTTGGAAGGTGATTCCGCATTGGTAAAGTGCCATGACATGCAGAAAATCACCAGAAATTCTCTCACAACAATTATTTAAATATTTCCTATGTTTGGACCTTTGGCATAATGTCATTAATTTAATTTTTGACTTTATTGGCCAATTTTTATAAAGTTAAAAGGGTCAACTTGAGATTATATCCTGACCATAGATCTCAAGTGTGGAGATGTAATCTCAGCCCTCCATCACTTTGGAGGAGATTAGGTCAGAAAATTATAAAAGAGGAAATAGGTTGTTGGAGAGGCAATCGATTGGCACAAGAACTGGGCATTCGGCTGGTGCAAAGGATTGAACTGATAGCAAAATGAGGAGCAGCGAATAGGCTAATTTTAGGGCAGCAAGCAGGCAAGGAAGAGCTGAATTACCCAGGCCGTACAGTGAATCAGGTGGGTCATAATGGCTCCACAGAACTGGGCTGTACCAGGCAAATTTGCTGGATTGATTTGTCTGGGTTGTATAGGCCGATTTCAGTTAGGCCATACAGTTCTAATTGTTCTAGGGCCGTACAATGAATCAGCTATGTTGAGGAGGCTGCGCAGAGCTGGCCCGTACAGTGAACCAGCTTGGTCAAAGAGGTTGTGCAGAGCTGGTCATCACAGAAAATTTCTGAATATAATTGTTGCTGTAAATTTCCTGAAAAAATACTTGCTGCAATCGAGATTTTCTGAAGTTGATAAAATCCCAAGTTTGTTGGTTTTCCCCACCTTGGGTTTTCCAGGGTAAAACTGTGTCAAGTTTTTTTTTTTTGTGCCTGTTTTATGGTTTATTTATTTCTGCTGTGCATACTAAGTTAGGAACTTCGTGTATTTCTTGTCATAAATTGCAGATATGAAAAAAACCATTTTATTTCTGTTTTGAGAAAATTTTATTGGACATCAAATCTGGCCTGGGTTCAAGAAAACTAACATGGTATCAGAGCAATAGTCCCTGAGTACGAAACCAAGGGCATTTGACACGCACCAGTTCAAGAAATTGCAAGCCCTTCAACAAGCAAGAGTTTAAGGGTTTAGTCAATCATGATTACCAACGTTTGTTATGAAGAAAGATTGGAAGGGTCCTCAAATTATTTTCAATGTAGGGTTCGAATCACAATCGTCCTCTAGAAAAATAAACTATGGAGCATCATAAATACCACAGTTGTTCCACCAATGGCAGATCCTATTGCCCTAGACCTACACGAGGTGAAAGAAGCAAGGGCGTAGAGGATAGTTTTGGATGGAGTTAAAGACTACCTTATTCCACATATGTCTGAGAAAAGACAACGAAAGAAATGTGGGATGTGCTCCCTAAGCTGTACCAGAGCGACTATCAAAGTCGAAAGATGTTACTGAGGGACTAGCTACACAACACAAGGATGTCCAAGGGTGAGGGCGTATCTTCCTATTTGACCAGGATCACTCAGCTATGGGATGAGATGACGACTATAGGAGAACTTGAACCAGAACTAGTGTGTATAGCTTTGAATGGCTTTATGAAATAGTGGGATGTGTTCATCAAATGCATCATGGGGCAAGAGCACCTTCTCACGTGGGAAATAATGTGGGATGATTTTGTTCAAGATGAGATCAAAGAAAGGGCTCAACGTGGTGACTAAAGGAAGAAATTTGAGGAGGAAAAAAATCTTGCCCTAGCTAGTAAGGGTAAGATGAGGGCAAAGAAAGGGCCAAATAATGGGTCAACTTCTAAAGGAGAGAAGAAGGACCCTAGTAAGATAAAATGTTTTGCTTGTCATCATTCAGGGCACTTTGCTAGTGAATTCTCTAATAAGAAAAAGGGCAAGCAAAAGAAGAAGGATGTTACTAAAGTTGAAGTGGATGAATTTGCATCCAAATTCGAAAATGAGTTTTCACTCATTGCTCGTCTCTTGAGTTCAATAGCTACTAGCATGTTGTATATTGACAGTGGGGCTTATTGGCACATGACGAGAGTGGAGGAGTATTTCACCAGCTTGAAGGAGAAAGAAACGGAGTTCTATATAGAATTTGGGGACAATGCCAAATACAAGACAATTGGAGTTGGCACTGTCAAGTTTCAGAGGGAGTCTAGTAAACCCTTTTTAGGGGAAGATGTGCTGTATGTTCCGAGAATGACCAAAAGTCTTATTTTTGTTGCGATCTTGGAAGATAAGGTCTATATTGTGACCTTTGAGGATGGCAAGGTATACATTTGGCCTAAGGATTCAAGGACAACCAAGGTGATATGAGTTAGAAAAGATAACTTATTTAGACTTCAATTTGAGCCTACGCAAGCATTGGCAAGTTGCAGCTGAGAGTTGGGAAAATTGTGGCATAGGTGGATGCCTCATCTGCACCATGGAGCACTCCATGTGCTTAAGGAGATTGTGACAAGATTACCAGAGTTCACGGTTGAGCAACATGATGTGTGCAAGGGCTGTGTGCATTAGGCAAGTATGCTAAGACCACCTTGTCGAGCAATGATACTAAGGCTAAGGGAATTTAGACCTAATTCATTCAGACGTGTGTGGGCCCATGTCAATAGTATCCTTAATTGGATACTGCTATTATGTGTCCTTCATAGATGACTTCTCCAGGAAGACCTAGATATACTTCATGAAGAAGGATGAGGTTTTCCGTTGTATTAAAGAGTTTAAGACCCTTGTAGAAAACCAGATTGGGAGAAAGATCAAGACACTCAGGTCCGACAATTGGAGGCGAGTACACCTTAAATGCCTTCAAGGAATTCTATGCGCATGAGTATATTAGAAAAGAGCTGACAGTTCCATACAACCCCAAGTAGAATGGGGTCACAAAGCGAAAGAACATGGCTATTATTGGAGCAACCAAGGCTATGCTACACGACCAAGAGCTACCTATATTTTTATGGGTAGAGGCTTGCATCGTTGTTGTATATTTGCAGAACCAGAGTCCACATAAAGTGCTGGGTAGGTTGACACGTAGGAAGCTTTCATAGGAAAGAAACTAGATTTGTCACACATTCACATCTTTGGTTGTTTAGTATACAACCATGTTCCTTTAGAAAAGAGGACCAAGTTAGAACCCACTATAGAGAAGGGAATTCTTGTGGGGTATAGTGAGACCTCAAAGCCTATAGGATTTACATTTCGCACTCATGAAAATAGTGCTACGCAAGGATGTGAATTTTTAGGAATAAAGGGCTTTCATGAGGTATTGTAGCACAAATTCCTCTATGGTGGAGGTTCAAGAGCAGAAGATATTGGAAACAAAAATAGTATAAACACCTCAAGGTACCATGACACATAGCCGTGAGCAAGAGGAACAGAGGGTTCCTCTCTCTCATGCTCAAAATTCTAGCACAGAGAGGAAGACCAAGTGGGTAGAGCAGACATTGAGAGGTGCTCAAGAGTATGTGGGTACTCCTAGATATTTAGTTACACACAATAGGGCACCACAACGATATCTATGCTATATGGCATTGATGAGTGAGCTTATTGAAGTCGAGCCTTCAAGCTTCCAAGAGGCATCTGTGCATCAGGTGTGGATGAATGCTATGGTGAAAGAGTACTCTTTCGTCATGGAGAACAATGTTTGGGAGGTTGTGTCGCGACCAAAGGGAAAATTTGTTGCTGTATCTAGATGGGTCTATAAGATTAAGCATGGTGTAGATGGTAGTTTGGAAAAGTTAAAGGCTTGATTTGTGGCTAAGGGGTTTTCACAAAACGAAGGGATTGACTACGATGAAACCTTTGCCCTAGTGGTCAGATACCCATCCATTTGGAAAAGTTAAAGGCCTGATTTGTGGCTAAGGGGTTTTCACAAAACGAAGGGATCGACTACAATGAGACCTTTGCCCTAGTGGTTAGATACTCATCCATTAGGGTAGTGATTTCTATTGTAGCACAAAGGGGTTGAAGGATTCACTAGATCGACATGAAGATAACCTTCTTTAATGGCGTGGTTGAGGAAGAGATTTACATTGAGTATCCGAAGGGGTTTGAAGTGCACGAGAAGGATTCCCATGTGTGTAGATTGAATAAAATGCCGTATGGACTTAAGCAGGCTCCTAGGGCGTGGTATGCCGGGATTGGCAACTACTTGCAAGGCATGGGCTTCTCCAAGAGCGAGGCAAACCCAAACGTGTGTTACATTCAGGTCAAGGGTGAGCCTCTCATTTTGGTATTGTATATGGATGACTTATTTCTCATAAGTTGCAAGAAGCTCATAGCAGAATGCAAGAGGGACCTAGCAGCATAGTTCGATATGAAAGATTTGGGGTTGATGCACTATTTTATGGGCTGAGAGATGTGGCAGAGAGATGGAGAGATCTTCCCCGTACAAGGGAAATACATTCCTACAAGGGGACAAGCCACCTCCATAACTGCAGGGTCACACACTTTTTCCTTACTTCATACCAATTTGAAGAGATTTCCAAGAAAGTATTTTTGATATGATTTCTAACAACCAAGCTTATGCTTGGAGGTTAATTTAGTTAAAATGCAACTAAATTAGAGTGCCTAATATGATATGCAAGTGAGTTTGCAAGTGCTATGTAAAAGATGGTATTGCTTCAAGTAAATATGCTCCACAAGTTCACTTGTATAGTTGCTCAAGTTAACACAAGACACATAAGCTTCATGAACAATCAAAATTGTGAGTTGCTAAAGATAAATGATGAACAAATAACAGACTAAAGCAAATTAAGCTTGAAATTTACGTGCTTGCAAAATGAGCAACTAAATCACATGTAAATTTTCCCAAAGCAAATTGCAATGCTTCATAAGTGAATTGAAAGAAGATTGATGCCCACCATAGCTTCGCAAAAAGGGATTTTAAGCTTGAGAAAAGATGATTAGCTTGACATGAAAGTAAATAGTTACTTTGGAAGATAAAGTTGTCCAACACACAATGTTCAATATACTCGAAATGGAAATGCGTCATAACAATAGAGCATGAATTATTTAGACAAGTGCCAAGCTAAATGCATCAAAGTTTGCTAAAAATAATAAAGATGCTTGCATAAAGTAAAGAGTAAATTGCTTTACAAATGGAAATGTAAACTTGAAACTTGTAGCAACAATGATAAGTGGTGTAAGCTTAAAGCATGTAGCAAACTTGAAGAAAATAAATGCGGTTTGTGTTACTTCCCAACTAAAGCATGAATGTGATGTGAAAGAAAATGGAAATGTCATAGCCAACAAGTCAATCCACCCACAAATTCTCTCCCTAAAATGGAGAGATAGGGATGCCAATGGGTAGGACCCATGCTCCCTTGTAGAAATTTTAGACCCCACTCCGGTTATCAACTTCTCCTTATCACTCCCATATAGTCAAATGCTCATTCCCATAATCATACATTCAAAATTCTGGAAATGATAAATATTTTTGAAAACACAAATTTAGGAATTTCACAATGTTGGAAATTGCAAAAATAAAAACACAGTAAAATATTTTAGCCACACAAAAAATTAACACGCTGATTTTTGGTCAATATGACCCTGGAAAAACCCCCTACAACTCTTTGGGAAAACCAGTTTGAGAGCTCTTCTTTATTTCTGAATATTGCTTTTACAAAGAAATGAAATACACAGTAAAAATTCCAGCAACCATAAATTTTTACTTATCTCGAATTTTGTGCCAATATGAAACAGCAAATTTATAGCGAAAAGTACAACATTAAATGCTGTACAGACATCATAGAAAAGTGTGTTGGAACAACTGTACGACCCTCCTCGAAAACTGTGGCAAAGGGACAGTTGTACGGATTTTGAGAATGCATGCCAAAACTAGTATGACTGCCCTTGAAAACTGTGCCAAACTGTTGCTGTACGAACCTCGATTTATGCACTGGATTTGCTGCTATATGAACCTCGAAAACTACGCCTCTTTTGCTGCTATACAGACCTCGAAAACTGTGCTTGTTTTGTAGCATTAAATGTAGTCTTCCCTTCCTTGATTTTCGTGCCACTTGCCTTGAAAACCGTGCTCCTGTTTTTCTGTATGGATTTGCTGAAATCAATGCTGCCTCGATAAGTGTGCCAAGGTGTTGCTTCTCCTTCTCTCTCTCTGCTCAGAAAATCTCCTTGCTCTCTTTTGCTCCTCTCAATTTGCTCATGAAAAGAATGAATGACCTTTTCTCTTCTTCTCCTCCTTTAACCTAACCCTAAGTGACTTTTGGGGAATCCCTAAATCCAATGGCTGAGATAGCTTTATATCAAGGTCTGAGATTAAATATGCATTTAATCCTCATTTTCTAATTTTTAATTCACCCCACTTAAATAAAGACCCACTTAGCCTTTTATTTCCAAAGTCACTTTTTCACTTTCTAATTTCACATTGACTTTAATAAAGTCACTTTTAAATTAGATTTGACTTTGCCACTTATAAAGTCACTTTAGGAGAAAAAGATAAATACATTTGGACACTTTTCCCTAGGCCAAAGATCAAAGCCTTAGGAACCACTTGTCCTCTGGTACCCAAATTTTAACATCCCACAAAAGAGAAATTTTATTATTATGGTTTACAATGATGGTTAGAGCCTCTTAGAGGGCTGCTCAAGGAATTGATGGGAAAATACAATGTGAGATATTGAAACAACAAGGAAATCCCTTCAACTATGGGAGCCTCGAAAGAGATAAAGAGGTTCTACAATTAGAGAATACAAGCTCCAAAATGATACACGACCTAGCCTCTTTCATAAACTCTCCTAATGCCCACGGCCTCCTTGGAATGAGACTTGAAGCTTGAGAAAACCTACAAGAACGAATGTTAGGGCTGCAAAACTAAAACAAAAGTCGGTGTGAAAAAGAGAGCATGTAAGTGGGTGATAAGGCTACAAAATAATATAAAAAAATTAAATCAAGTGATGGGAAAAGACCCCATCACTTGTCTAGCTTATAAGAAGCTCTTGATTAGCTAGGTAAAGAGATGAAAGCACAAGAGTAGAAGATATAAATTGTTTTTTTAAAATATTTTGACTTGTGCATAAACTATGTAAAAGGAGAACCTTGCAAGAACAAGCACTTCGAAATAAAAGACTTATGAGATCCAAATAATGATGAGAGCTCCTTGAAAACAATGCCAAGAGTGGGCTAGTCTCTTGAAGACTTCCGCTCACGCTTGCTAATTGACCAACAATGTTCCTCTACAAAAATTCCAACACACATTAGCTCATATGGATTAAATCAATAAACAATGGTGAGATAACTCTAGAAATTCATATGAAAACAACTAGAGATAGCCTACACCTAGAGCATATTCATAAACCAATTGTAAATGTAAGATAACTATACATCTACAATTCTATAAAAGCATATGAACAAATGAATGCAACTCAAAAGCCCAAGTAGAGAAGATTATACTATCAATGAACTAAGCACATGCTCCAATGGAATAACAATCATGATTGAACCCCAAAGTCTTTTTATTCAAATGAAGAACAAGAGTACATAGAAGCAGAGCTTCCCCAAGCACAATAGCTCGTTGCAAAGATACAATATGAGAGCCCAATGATCAATTATATAGGAGAATGTGTGGAGATCCCAATGAAGTACCAAATGCCAAGTGTGATGATGATGATCCCAAAGCCCCCTCATGCAATTCGAATTCCCCAGAGAGGCCCACACAATCCTCGAGAGACCAACTTGTTGTATGAAGAGGGACAAGTGTATATGGGAGTGCACTGGTAGGAGACCAATCCCCACTCATTTCCAGTGAAACTCCAAGTCGAAAGCCCACCAAAAAACTGACTCATCACATAAATTCAAATTTCCTTCATTAAATGCGTTTTTCCCTTCGAGAAACTTGTGTTCCCTTCCATGGAATTTGATTTTCTTGGAGCACGTCTTTTCCTTGATTTTAGGAGACCACATCACCTTGGGACTACACTCTAACTCCATGATTTTCCACCTCATTTCCACATCATTTAGCATGTGTGGATATTTATTTTTCTCCATTTATTTATTTGTTGGCTTAATTTATTGCCACATTTTCCACTAAACTTGGGAAAAGTGGGTTTTGAGGGTCCAAAACACATTTTAACTCCTCAAAGTGTGTCTTAGTAGAAAGTTGAGGGTGGGAGGTGCAATTTTTATTACACATACCCCATACAACTTCTCTAAACATCACTTATTACCTTTCAGATACAAATTTTATTCCAATTTCTGCCCTGCAGGAAATTTAAAAAATAAAAAATGTGACCCCCCTAGACCTAATAAAATTCCACGAAATTTTTTGTGTGATCTAGTATGGTAATATATAATGACCCTAGACACTAGGACTCACCCAAGGCTTCACCATCAAGCCGTGCTATGACTTTGGGTTTATGCTTGGTGGAAAAAAACTCAATTAATTATCAAGTCCTTGTAAGGATATGATAATTAACCAAGTGAAAAAAAACCACCCAAAGTAATAATCACTTGTTGATAATTTCCCAGGCTATCAGGCATGTTACATGACTCGATTCCTCATACTAGTATCACTTTTACATTGTCCCCGCAAGGTTTGTGGAATTTAAGTACAACAAAAAATGATAAAAAGAAGAATGCAGAGTTGAAAAACTCTGGTAGTCTGATGATCTCTGATGGTACAAGCAGTCTTTGGTACATCCTTGGGCATGGAGTCTTCAGATAATCTTCAGGTGCCACTCCAGTGGTCAACATGTCTCTTTGGCAGCATTGATGGGATGGAACATCCACCAAATGGATGTCAAGACGACATTCTTGAAAGGGACAATTGATGAGGAAGTATACATAGAACAACCATTGGGATTCGAAGTTAAAGACAAAAAGGCATATGTTTGCAGATTAAAGAAGGCGTTATATGGCCTCAAACAAGCACCAAGGGCATGGTATGCTAGGATGGATGCATATTTGCAGAGATTAGGCTTCGCAAAAAGTTTTGCTGATCCAAACCTCTATATTTATTATTAAGGTTGTGAAGGGAGAGCCGGTAATCATTCTTCTACATGTGGGTGATCTTCTCTTGACAGGTGTGGAAGGTCGAATTGAAGAATGTAAGGGACAATTGGAAGCAAATTTGACATGAAGGATCTGCGGCTGATGCACTACTATTTGAGACTGGAAGTCTGGCAAGGACCTAATGAGATCTATCTAGGTCAAGGGAAGTATGTGATCAAGATGTTAAAGAAATTTGACATGATGGATTGTAAACCAATGACAACCCCGATGATCACAAACTTGAAGAGACTAAGGAGTTCTGAGTCGAGTCCTGTGGATCCTTCCAAGTATAGACAATTGATTGGCTCATTGATGTACTTGGTGAATACACGACCAGACATGTTTTGCAGTAAATGTTCTCAGTCAGTTCCTAGTGGAGCCAAAGCATGATCATTGAATAGCAACCAAACATATACTGAGATATCTGCAAGGAACTATCCACTATTGCCTGAAATATGATAGGAAGAATGATGTCCACTTGATTGAATATACAAATTCTGATTGGGGGGTAGTGAGAAGGATGGAAAAAGCACTACGAGAGGATGTTTCAGTTTGGGATCCTCCATGATTTGATGGATGAGCTGAAAGCTAGACACAATTGCTTTGAGTAGTGTCGAGGCTGAGTATATTACAACATGTGAAGTAAGTAGAGAAGTGGTTTGGTTGAGGAAGTTACTATTCGACTTTTTTGAAGGATTGATGGATCCTACCATGATAAATTGTAATAACACTAGTTGTATACGATAGTCTGAAGGCCCAATACTTCATGGAAAGACAAAGCACATCAACAACAAGTATCACTATATTCGGAAGCTAGTACAAGATGGTGTGTTGCAGCTACAATATATCTCCACCAATGAGCAGGTAGCTAACGTATTGAAAAAATCTCTTCCTAATAAGAGGCTTGTATATTTGAGAGACAAGCTTGGTTTGGTTGATGTATCCTCCCTGGTTGAGAGGGAGAGATGGGCACATCATTCTTGTCTTCACTTGGGAAGACAAAATAGAGGATTGGGTAAGCATTTGTCATTCGATACCTCATTCTCAAAGAGTAGTCGTGGACCGATATTCTTTGAGGACTAGCTATCCAAGATAAGAAAAGTCCAAGGAAAGTCATACTCTGTGACCACCCGGGTGGGGTATGTACCTTGAGAGACAATGATGGTGGTGGCTATAAGTCATTGGTCTCACCAGCATTGTGCTCTGATGTTGGGGAGAGATAGAGCTGTTAGTCAAGGCCTTGCTATGTGACAATGCTGGATGATATGATGCTAAACAGATGGGTTATCAATTCAAATCTTCTTATGAGATCTTTTCAGATTGAGAATGTCCATGTACCATTTATGAATATCCCCCTAGTTAAGAGGGAGTGTTGAAAAATGTGTAACTAGGTTTGGTCTTGTAACTAGGTTTCATGCTCAAGGTCTTTTATTTTATAGTTCAAGCACCCATTGAGTGCTTCTAGGATTTGTCCTAGGTCAAGAAGTCAAAAGAGTCATTGTCATAAGTTGAAGATCCCTTCGGGCACATTGTAACTTGTAAAGAAAATTATTTTTGTCCTTAAAAATGTCAAAATACCCTCCAAGGTCAAGTCGGCTTAATTTGAGGAGCCACATCCACCTTTGAGAAGCCTATATAAAGGAGGAAACTCGACCTCATTGAAGTACATTCATCACTCACTCATCCAAGCGAAGGAAGAAGAGGGAGAAGGCAACAAAGAAGGAAGAGGACGAAGAAGACTTGGTTTTGGGCTATTTCCCTCTCACACGTGCGAAGGAAGGCTAGGGTTTCTGCAGCAGATCTAGGTTTTTCCTTTACAAGTTCGATCTTGAAGGAGAGAAGGCAAGAAGGTCAAGCGAAGGTCATAAGAAGCCATCCTCAAGCTCCAAAAGTCAGAGAAAGCCAAGCGAAGGTCTTAGGAAGCCTTGGGAGGCTAAAAGACACTCACATGTGTGGCAACAACAACTGCAGGAGGGCCGAAAATTTCAGGTCTGCAGTGGAGGCCGAAATTCTGCAACTGGTGGTTGAAGTTGCGCCACTGGAAGAGATTTGACTGGGTTCAACTTGGGCAAGGTAAGCACATCATCCATAAATGTTGGACTTGGTCTTGGAGGGTATTGGTCTTGGAATTTGTCAATTGAAAGATCTATAAGGAAGAGAAGAGATTTGCCGATTTTCCTCTCATGAGGAGGGGTTTTGGCCCTGACTTGTAGCCTATATTCTGTGTTTTTGTTCTTATTGTTTTGGTAGCTGTTTGATGATATACAAACATAATAGTAACTGAAGAAGCTAATAAGTAAGAAAAAGTTAAAAAACATCAGAAGCAGTATTCATGGAAAAAAAAATCACTCTAATCATTGCCCTATAGATTTCTCAACACTCAAGGGGTCGAATTCCCTCCTTTAGGTTGACTTGATGTTCCCAGGGCTGACTTGTACATTTGGAGTTTCCTGGACTTTCTAGACTTAAAATAATTATTTTACAATTACATTTTTCCCAAAAGGGTCTTATAAACATGATGTTGACTCCTTTGACTCAAGGCAATAAATCCTAAGACCTAACAAACCCTAGAAGCATGAAGAACATGCTTTTACAAGAAGACCACCAATAATGAGCATGAAACCCATGCTTTAATAATAATAATAATAATATATATATATATATATATATATATATTTTTTTTTTTTTTGTTTATTTTTTTTTTCTTTTTCTAATTTTTTTTATCTATCTGTTTTGTTACATATCTAGTTACACGGGTACCGTTCCCAGGCATCGGAGAGCACGTACCTCACGCTCTTGGGAGCTTGGGAGATGGTAGGAAACGCTCCAAAACTGCCGGGAGCTTCAGCGGGTACTTTGGAGCTTTTCGATAGCTTTACTCCAACAAATTTTGACGTTTTGGGTACCTATTTTGAGCAAAATTTCATGTTTCGGGTACCTTTTTTGAGCAAGGAAGGTACCATTTGTTTATTTTCTAAGTAATGCATGCTAGGTCAAGGGGCTGGACTGCATGAGCTCTGTAAAGTGACAGAGACGTGGAGATGTAGCAAAGGTTTCAACAAAATATAGACAGTTGCTAGTCATTCCTTGGCAGCTTCTGTTGCAAATCGTGGAGTTCAACAATTGCAAATGAAATAAGTCTACTCTTTGGAAGCCTATCTCGAAGCTTTAATGATAAGGGTTCAACGAATTACAGTGATGGTCAGAAAGAGAAAGAGTAGCGTGTTAGTCAGTTTCATTTTATAAATTTCCAAACTTGAATTTATAAGTTGAATATAATATAACTTTGCATGAAAACACATAATAATCTAGTAATAACAACCTTTTTTCCGGTTTGGAAATTCCACATGTTCCTTTGCTGGGAAGGAATTTGATTGGCAAATTGTTGATGGATTAATATTTTTATTTTTTTTGCCAGTGTTTCAAAGTTCAATCTCTTACATATTTCTTTGCAAGATGGAATCTGTAGGATGGAATTTGATTGGCAAGTTTTGGATGGAAATAAATTAGTTATTTTATTTTTAGATAAATGTCTTTTGGATTAATCACATTATTTTTATTTTTAATATATATTAAATTTTAATATATTATATTATTGCCGCTCCCAACATGACGTTTCCTGTAAATTTGGGCTGTCCAATACTTGTTCCCCTGTACCCACAGTACCCATGTACCGGAAACTCATGCAACATAGGTTACATATGATACATATTGAAATGAGTACAACAATTATGAAGACCGAAACTAGTTACATTTCTCAACACAACTTACCTAGTGATCTACTATCAGCTTTTTACAAAGATGCAACAAGTATGGACAAACAGTTAGCATCAGTTAATGATTTCTCTATTAGACAAAGGATTCTGATAATGACAATGATGTTGACACAGATGTCGGACATCCTAATTTCCTGAAACTTTTTAAGTTATAGATAGGGATGACGACTTTTTCAAGAATCTGTCTGTTGAGGTCCCTTTAAGAGTTGTTGATCAAAGTTAAGGGATGTAATATCTCCTCTTCCTGCCAAGTATTAACAAGATTTCTTCTGTTGAATCTGGTTTTACTTCTCAGGTGACTTCTTTTTTCAGTTATACTGTTGAGATGTCTTATTTTATTTGTAACTGGTTTTCAGATCCAAAATCCTGTAGCACTTGTACCTGCAGCTAGTTCACAACTTCCATATGTGATTTGAAAATTCAGTTTGTCACTCCATTGGGCTAGTGCATTCAGATGCAGAAGTGCTTCTTACGTTTGTGTGAACAAAACAATGACCTTTTCTGAAGCACCAATGTTCTAGACCTTCCTACTGTCTGGTGGTCACTGATTGTAATCTAGTCCCATTAAGATATAACTTGGTCTTTTGCTGACATGAATAAAAGTATCTTATGCTGACGTGAATAAAAGTATCTTATCTAATGGAGTACTAAACTCAAGACTTCACTGGCCCAAAAATTAAAATCAGAAGTAAATGGGGACCCATGTCTCTTATTTTGGAAGCAATTAATGGGAATATGTTAATCTATTTCAGTTTCGTTTGTATAAACCCAAATATGTCTGTGGAAGGGAACTCCTGCATAAGCATATATTAATTGTGAGAAGTCACTAGTTGTTGTGACTGTTCGATATAGTGATAATGGTTGGTTATGAAACACATTATAAAATACTATCAAGTTTTTGAACAAGTTGGAGGAATTTATGACGATGTCTTGATGTCCGTCTCTCTCTTCTATTTTCATTCTACAGACACTAGCCAATGGTTTTAAATTTTCCCTGATCGCAATTTTTAACAGTTTCTGTTCTGTTTAAGCATACCTTTTTGATCCTAAAAATGGAAAGGGTTGTCCCAGGTGCAGCAGAATTACGGAGCCCTTAAGACCCTTGTAAATGGATCTAAACTTCCACAATACTGACTTGCAGCAGACAAAATTGCAATAGGTGGTTTGAAATGAAAAGTATTGTCAGGTAACTAACCCCCTAACACAAGAAAACTGGAATTGTCTACAAGCTAGAAACACAAGTATGATTTCAGCCCAGAATGCCATCGTGAATGCATTCTGTTTGGTTTGACAAAGGGACACAGCATTGAGCAAAAATGTTGATCCTTTCGAGTATACTAGGAGCCAGAATGCCAAATTTTGTCCTTAGAAGAGCCACTCTTCAGTGGGTATTTACTTCCAGTGTGGTTAAAGAAGACTTTTTGACCAAGGCTGAGTTGCTCTAGTGAACCTATAATGCAATTAATTATTATTGTCCTACAGACTTTCCTCAATGCTCTCAATGGCTAGTGATCCTAGGGTAATTCCAGCTAAAGTTGTGGTTTCTTCAATCTGATGAGATAACTTTTCCCCCTCCCTCTGGAATGGTTGCAACGTTTAACTCATATGTGACACTCTATACTGGCTCTCTGTCTCTGGGAGTTTGGGATTGGATACTGAAATTCTTCTATGCTTTTCTGGTTGTCTTTGAGTTTATGCTTATCTTGTATTTTCCATCTTTTCCTATGTGAGGATGTACAAACTGGCAGCTATGTATTTATTTGATGCAATGGTAGTTTGCAAAGGTTGATTCATTTTGTGAATGCAAACATGTGCTCACTAGAGAGGTTTTGTATCTTTGGTTGTGAAGATAAACGTCGCCGAGTCAATTCTGCAGTTGATATGGATCGTAGGAGCTGGCCATGGAGGAAGAGGTCATCAGAAAGGATAATTTCTACAGTGGAACATGGAGATGCATTACCGACGCAAAAAGCATGTGAAGAACAGGTGCAATTTTATTAAAGAATTGTATATCATTTTAAAGTGTCTTGATTTCACTAATAACATGATATTCATTTTATGCTATTAGAATGGTTCTTGTGGACTTGCACCTTATGCTTTGTAACATGGTCTTTTCCATTTCTTGAAAAGATATTCAAATCTTTAAAGTTGTTTATAGTTCATTTTAAGAGTTTGCACAAGCAAAATAGTTACAATGAAAACAATATGGTAGATGAGAGCCTCAATTTTTACACTTTTACTTAACTATGCTGGTTGTGTTTTGCCTACTTTATATTTTTTACTGTTTTAGAGTACCAGTAATTAGTTCATTTGTTCTAGCTTCCTAACATAATAAAGGGATGATGGCTTGAGAGTGTTGTATTGGGATTTTTTCCAGAGTCTAGGTTGCTTTTAGAGAAGGTTCCTAGAGCTAGTCTTCATTGGATTCAAGAAGTAGGAATATCTTTTTACTTATTTTGGCATCTGGCTTACAGGGGTCCCTTTTTTGATGCCATATCAAGCTACTAATTTTATGACCTTATCTGCACCTAGTGAGAAAATCATGGTTGGATTCGAGATGTAAAAGTTTTTCTTTCTTTACATAGGATGGCATCTGGCTTATTGTCTGCCCTATTCTTTCTGCCATGTCAAGGTCCTATTGGAACTCTATGTTTAACTTGTGAGGCAATCTTTTGCAACACTCTGACATCGCTATGTAAAACATGTGTAAATATGAAGGAGGCCTGTGCAATGCGAATGCACCTGGGTGGCAGATCAAGGCGAAGGTTCCTTTAATGGATGTGATGAAAAAATTTGAATATCTACTTTGGGAAGGGCACAATATTTTGATTTGAAGAAAGTAAAGAAAAGGGATAAGCAAATGTAATTGCTTCCAGACTAGGAGGGTGTTTAGTTTTACTGACATAATAAGTCTGACAAGTGGCATGACCCAAAATATTCACCACTCTTGTGGGCCGAGACCCTGTAAAGCAAGCATGCATTGAGGAAAGTGTGGCATCTTGTTGCTTGTGTCATCTCCACACCTAACAGTCACCTACCTGCTTATCTCCTACGTATACCTGTCTAGAAGGGAATGCGCTTTCTTTAGTTTTATTGTTGATGCTTTTGTTAGCCTGTTTTGTTTTTGTTGTTGTTGTTACCACGACTGCCAAGTTACTTATTTTGTCATTGTTGGGCCTATTGCTGCTCATACTGTGTTCGCATATAGTTGAAGTTAACGGTTAACCACTAATTGGCTATGAAAGAGAGGAATTGGACTGATATGGAATATATTTCAGTGAGCGTAGTCGTGTGCTGGTTCAATTATTACCATCTTGTTAGCTCGCAGCCAAGTGAAGGAGAGTGTCTTACAAAGAGATCCTTCCTAGAACCCACGCCCGAGATATGCTGGAGTCATTCTGCTGGCACAACTATGCATAGCTTGGTCCCTCATAGCTAGGTTTGTGCTATGCCTACCAGATGGATATACTTTTTTTTTCCTCGCTAATCTATCCCATAGCAAAGCAAGCCAGATGGACACTAACAATATTACTAATCCGCCTTCAGTCCAATAGATTTCAACCACAGAGACCCAAGCACTGCATGTGTGCTTGGTTCCTACATCCATGAGAGGGATGGCAGTGAAAGATGGAAACAGGAAGCTTGCTGATGTATTGTGAATGAGGATCTGGAACTGTGTCTAAAGGGTTAAGTTTAAAATTGTGTGTGAAATGTTGTAGTTGTTCCTCTGTTATAGCAGGAACGTTGGCAAGGAGTTCCAAAATTGTGTGTGAAGGGTTGTCAAGTACACAGAATTACAATAGGACTATCTTCCTTGTGGGTATCTCACAATTCCCTGATGAGTATTTTATGTTTTGCTAGTGTGTAGGCTAGTGGCAGTACAACATTTAAATGTCTGACACAGGGAAAGGCTGAGAGGGTTTGTTCAGTTTTGCATGAGACCGACCTGTGAGTTAAGCCCGTTTGATTTAAGTGTCTACTTGTGCAGTTAGGCCCTAGCTTGGAGTGACATTCATTTTTTACAGCTGCTAAAATTGAGAAACCAATTGCTTTCTGATTGATTTCATTGGTGTTCTGATTTGAATGTGGGAGAGTTTGTTCAGTTTTGCATGAGACCGGCCTTTGAGTTTAGCCCATTCGATGTAAATGTCTACTTGTGCAGTTAGGCCCTAGCTTGGAGTGACATTCAAATAGGAACATCAATGGAATCAATCAGAATTCAATTGGTTTCTCAATTCTGGCAGCTGTAAGTATATCTTGAGCCTATCATTATCTGTATGGCATGAATTAGGTAGGTTTAGCTAGTGTATATTTCATGGTATAAGTTGCATTAGTAGAAAAGAGAGGTCTATAGTGTAGCCTTGTTACATCCTAGGAGGTACCTATATGTGTTTTTCATGATAACAGCATTGCAAGTACAAAGAGATGCAAGTCAAAAGCCTTGTAGGCCACGTGATGACTATTTATTATGATATCCTAGGTCTATTATGGTTGGCCATGCTTGTTCCTTTTAGCAATGTTGTGAACATTGACATCGGGATAAAATGGGCAAGGGTTCGGAAAACCAAAAAATTGTAAAAATCAGGAAAATACTAGTAAAAATTGGCAAGCATCGGCAAAATCAAGATACCATCAAAATATTGGTAAAAAACGGCAAACATCGGTTAGGCCAAAAAATCGTGATTTCGAGATAAAATCGGGATGTTATTGAGATGTTCGCAACATTGCCTTTTAGTCTCCACTCTTAAGTCCTTTTGTCCTAGATAGGATTGGTGGCCTTGGGATGGATCTATTTGGGCACATTGTTTAAAGGAACCATTTGTTTTGTAGGGGTGATCGCACTATGTAGGCCTAGTCTAGGCCATGTCTTTAGTGCACCTATGTCTTTTCCACATGGCCATGTGTCATAGAGTCTGTATGCATCTTTTTGGCCACGGTGCAGTATAATTTACTTTATCCACATGGCAGTGTCACTGTTCACAACGTTCCATGTTTTATGGGGCACTACATGGATCCCAACGCATAGGGCTCCTAGGACCAAAATAAAATGTTCATCAAGAGGCATACTTGACATGCCACGTTGAAATTTTGGTGAAAAGAGCTTATTTCAAGCAAAATCACTCCCCTAAGCTGTATCCTAGCCATGTGGGCAGTAAAAATGCCCAAAAAGTTGTCATTCCTTGACATGCATAGATAAATTTACATCAAAGTTGAAGTAAACCATGCTCCGGACAAAACCTAGATGCCAGAATCCATCAAATCAAGCAGTGTTACTTGTGCAAGCAAAAATCAACCTCATGTCTAGGTCACATGTGGCAAGATTCAAGTGGACCTAGAGGTAATGTCCTAGGTCCAGATTGGGCAAGTGATAGGTCATTGGAATGCTCGTGACATGGCCTACCTCCCTCAAGAAAAACATTGGACAAAGTTGGTAGGGCATTTTCTCCATAAGGCAGTTTTTGGAACTGTTCAAAACACATACAAACTCGCATGTGGGGGGAAAATGTGGCAAATCAGGGTCCATATTTGACAATGCAAAGACAAATTTTACATCAAAAGTTATGTAAATTTTCTTTCGGACAAAATCCAGGTGTCAAATTTCTCAAATCATCGAGGGTGTTGGAGATCTAGCAAATCACACATCCTAGCCACACATGTGGGTGGAAACTAATCGCTGGGGGTTCAGAGGACATTGAAGATTGTCAAAAAATCAAGTTAAATGTTGGACCTCTTGTGGACACAACCTAGCCAATTTCTCTCATCAAGCAAATTAACCCCTCTTTTGGGTGAATTTATTTATTATTGTAAAAAGTGACTTAGTCTCTGACATTTAGATGACTAGACAAATAGTATTATTTTGGGAGAGTCAAACTAGCCGTTGTCTAGTTGTGTTAAGAAAGATTATAAAAAGCTAGACCCTCCTCCCATGATTTGTTTAAGTGTGAGATCATATGCCATTCAATAAAAGTATTTTTCAAGTACAAACAATTTTTGTTTGTTGATTCTTCTATTCCTCTTCTTCCTAGTTTTATGCTGCAATAATTCTTCGTGGAATAGATACATATACTCTAGATTACTACAAGGTGACTGGGTTGATCCATTGTTAATATTGGCAACTGGGGCCAAACTCCACTTGGGACAACTCATACGATGGAGATGATATTTTTATTGGATTCCTCTTTCCGAGAGGTGCAAGATTGATCTAAAGGTCATCTTGTTTGGGAGAGCAGAAGTGTGATTTTGAATTTATTATTCACACGTGTAAATTGTCAAGGTCGAACATAATCTAATGTAGGCTCATGAAGCCCAACAAATGTGTCTTTTCACCCTCATCAAACTTTCTAAATAAGAGTGACCTCTTACCTCATTTGGACATCAATCACTCACACACTCTTCTCTCTCCAAATCTGATTGATTCGTACAACTTGGGTTCTCTCTCTTCCTCTCTCACATGTGTGGCTGAAGGATGCATTTCAGGAGCAAAATTGCAGGCCGAAATTGCAGAGAGTTGACTAGCGTTGACCGAGGGTCAAACCTTCCCCTTTGACTACATTTTTCAAGCATAAATTCCGATCTCTAGAGGCTGCATTCTTTGGCACGAAAATTGAGGCATTTGGAGCAGTTTGACCTGCGTTGACTGCATGCTTGTTTGACCGCATCATTGGCTGAAGTTGACTGAAGTTTCAAGCACTGTTTTTTCGCTGACTTTGACTCATCTTGGAGGCCAAGTTGACTGATTTTGACCGAGTTGTCTTGGGGATGTTTTGTCGCTGATTTGACCAATGTTGACTTTGTGGTTAGGGCTTATGGTTGACTGCTGTTATGAGAGGGTTGATTTGACAGTGTTGGGCATGTAAATTTGTATTATGTACTCTCTCTCTTTGCTGAATTATTGAAGAATAATAAGAAGAAACAGATCAAATGATTTTCCCCACATTAGGGTTTTTCCTTGGCATCCGCCAAACATTGTGTCCTCTTGTCTTGGCTTGTCTTTTGCTTATTGTTTATGTTCTATTTGCATTTACTATCAATGTTAATGTGGTTGCTAATCTGGAAATTGATATTGGGCTAATAAGGAAAATTGATGCAAATTGCTCTTAAGCATAGAACATACCATTGTTATCTAAAATTAACATGGTCTCAGAGCCCAGGTGAAGACAAAGCCCAAGCAAAAGTGAGAAAAGCAATCACTGAGATCTATTGGACAAGGATAAGAGTCAATGGCTTCCTCATCTTACTTCAAATCTGAGGACAAGCTCAATGATAAATTTGATTATCATGCATGGAAGATGTCTCTAGACTTGACTTAGGAAGAGAATGATGTCATGGATTATGTGTAGGGAAAGATTTCTGAGCCTCCTTTAAATGCACCAGCTGCCACTAAATCAAAGTATAAGAAAGGAGAGGTCAATGCTAAGAAGATCATCAGGGATTCCATTCAAAAGCATTTGGTTGCTTACATCTCCGAGCTGGGCAGATGTATGATAAGTTGGTTAGCAAGTTCAAGGCTAGCAACGCAAACCAAATCCTCTTTCTCAAGAACAAGTTGAAGGACATCAATATGGAGAGAGAAGAATCCATCCAATCCTACTTCATGAGGATTATCGAAATAAAAAATGATCTTCTATCTATTGGAGAGGTTATTGTTGACCTGGAGCGCACTCTTATTGCCCTTGGAGGTCTTCCCCGATCATGGGATGTATTCAATACCACTATCCTCAACAATGACAGGATTCCAGGTTTTGATGAATTGTTGATTAGATGCACTCAAGAAGAGACAAGAATGATTGAGAGAGACATGACTTCAAATAGGAATGATCTTACTGCATTCTTCGCTCATGCTAAAAGGAAAAACAATGTTGGTCCAAGGAAACAAGGTCAAGGAAGACATGGATTTAAAGAAGGAAGAAAGGGAAGATGCTTCAATTGTAACAAGTTTGGCCATTATGCTCTTGAGTGTCCTAATAAAAGGGATACACCACGAGATGATCATCACAACTGCAACAATTACAAGGGAAATGGAAATCAAAGAATTAATAGGTTCAACAACAAAGGAAAGAGAAATGCTCTAATCACACGATATGGAAATGGTAAACCTACTAAGAAGTCAAGAAACTCCAGGTATGAGGAATCCAATGTTGTAGATAAGCAAAAAGAATTTTATCTTATCTCTGCCCTTACTACTGCCTCTCCTTCGGACACATTGGACAATTGGTTGATTGATAGTGGTAACTCAAGGCACTTCACTGGGTACAAAGAGGCCCTCTTAAATTTGATTGAAAAGGAAACCAATTTGGAGATCATACTTGGAGACAATGCCACCTATCTTGTAAAAGGGATAGGGACTGTTACTCTTCATTTAAATCTCGTCAAATCCTTCATCTATAAGATGTATTATATATACTTGACTTGAAGAAGAATTTGGTATCTATTTCAGCGATGGAAGACAAAGGATTCAAGGTTGCATTTATTGATGGGAAGGTATGCATTTGGCAAAGGAACTTCAATGATGCCTTTACTCTTGGATTTAGGGTTGATAGCCTTTATCAGGTTGGAGGAAGTCCTTTGGAAGCCATGACATGCAACACTTATCTTCAATCCGAATTATGGCACCAGAGGTTTGCTCACCTTCATTATAAAGCTCTACCCGATGTCAGGAAGATGGTCACAGGTATGCCCAAATTCAAAGCTGATCATGAAGGTGTTTATTAGGGTTGTGCCGAAGGGAAACATATAAGGGGACCATTCCCCTCTAGTGATAGTAAGACTATCGACATTATACAATTGATCCATTTTGATTTGTCTGGTTTGTTGCCCGTAATATCTTTGGGAGGATATTTGTACTATACTATTTTTGTGGATGACTTCTCTCGCAAAAAAAAACTTGGATCTATTTCTTGAAGAAGGACGAAGTGTTCAAGTGGTTCCACTCTTTCAAAGCCTTGGTTGAAAATAAAATAGGGAAGAAGATCAAAATATTGAGGACCAATAATGGAACCGAATATGAGTCAAATGAGTCCAATAACTACTGTAGAGAAGTTGGCATTAAGAGGGAGACCACTATTGCATAATACTCCTGAGCAAAATGGAGTTGTCGAAAGGAAGAAGTCGAACACGTACCAAGGGTACTTAGTTGCCATAAGCACCATTGTTCAAGCTGAGCCTGGCACGTTCGAAGAAGCCGTGAAGCACCAAGTTTGGAAGGATGCAATGAACGAAGAGTATGAGTCGTTCATGAAGAATGATGTCTGGGATGTGGTTCTTAGACCCAAGGACAAGTCTGTTGTCACTTTGAAATGGCTTTACAAAATCAAACATGGCGCTGATGGGAGTGCTGAAATGTTCAAGGCTAGGTTCGTTGCCCGAGGCTTCTCTCAAAAGGAAGGTGTGGACTATGATGAGATATTTGCACCGGTTGCCCGATATACCACCATCCGTTCGATTATTTCCCTTGCTGCCTCTCAGGGATGGAATCTACATCAAATGGATGTCAAAACTACTTTCTTACATGGCTCGCTTAAGGAAGAAGTTTGCTGAAGGAAGAAGTTTATGTAGAACAATCTGAAGGGTTTGAAGTTTTGGACCGAGAGTCACATGTATGCAGGTTGAAGAAATCCCTCTATGGGTTGAAGCAAGCCCAGGGCTTGGTATGAGAGGATCGATAGCTATCTTATGAAGCTGGGGTTTACAAGAAGTGAAGCTGATCCAAACCTATACTTCAAGGTTGAAAATGACAGGTCTCTCATTTTGGTGCTCTATGTAGATGATCTCTTTCTGACAGGTACAAACCCTCTCATTCATCAATGCAAGAGGGAGTTGGCTTCTGAATTTGAGATGAAAGACCTAGGGTTGATGCACTACTTCCTAGGCTTGGAGGTCTGGTAAAAGCCAGGTGAGATTTTCCTTTCTCAAGGAAAATATATTGTGAAGCTGCTTGAAAGATTTGGGATGGTGGACTGCAAGTCTGTGACTACTCCGATGGAACATAACTTTAAGAAGCTATGTGGAAGTGCTGCTGGGCCTAATTTGGGAAATCCTTCCAAGTATCGTCAACTCGTGGGGGCCCTGATGTTCTTGGTGAACTCTCGACCGGACAAATGCTTCGCAGTGAATACATTGAGTCAATTTATGGTCGAACCTCATCTCATACACTGGATTGCTGCCAAGAATATTTTGAGATATCTCCGGGGCACAATCAACTATGGACTGGGATACATTGTCGGGAATTTGAGGCTCCATGGATATACTGATGCTAACTGGGCTGGTAGTGAGGTGGATTGTAAGAGCACATCTGGATGTTGCTTCTCACTAGGTTTTGCTTAGATATCCTAGAGGAGCAGGAAGCAAAAATCGGTTGCTTTAAGCACCACTAAGGCTAAATACATTGTAGCTAGTATGGCTTGTTGTAAGTTGTTTGGTTGAGGAAGCTCTTTAGTGAGCTGTTTGAGCATGTGCTGGATACCACCGTGATCTACTGCAACAGCCAAAGTGGAATTCGTCTTTTAGAGAATCCCGTGTTCCACAATCCCTCCAAGCATATTGATATTAGGTACCACTTTATCCAGGATATGGTACAACGGGGAGCAATAAGGCTCCATCACATTGGGATTGATGAGTAGGTCGCAGATATTCTCACGAGGCCCCTGGGAAGATCAAATTCTTAACTTTCCATGAGAGACTTTGAGTCGTGGAAAGACCCTCCTATGAGGGTCCTGCATGAGTTGGACATTGAGCTCTGGGAGCTCGTAGGGCCTTGGGGTACTTCTTGGAGCTATGAGCGACCATAGGGTGAGTGGTTCACCTTCCCCTAGTGGTGCACTGTGTACAGGGTGAGTGGTTCACCTTCCCCTACGATTGCGGACACATGTGTGTAGGGCGAGTGGTTCACCTTCCCCTATTGATGATGACATATGCATAAGATGAGTGGTTCACCTTCTCTTGTGGAATATGAGCAGGATGAGTGGTTCACCTTCTCATGTGGATCCTCGAGTGTGAGATGAATTCAGGCATCTGTGTATGGAGTCTAGACATGTCGGTGGGACGTGGTTCATCCTTTCCCCACATGTAGGATGCTCATTCCCTACGATTGATGGTTGACATATCAATGGGATGTGGTTCATACTTTCCCCACGAGTAGTATCCTTCTTACAATTGATTGGTTGGCATGCATGTAGGACGTGGTTCATCCTTCCCTACTCTCGGTGGTTTGCATGCGTGTAGGATGTGGTTCAAACTTTCCCTACGTGTGATTGTGAACAGGATGTGATATATTCTTTCCCTGTTGGTGTTTTTGTATCATCCTACCCATGTAGTCTGGGACACATGGGAAGTACCTATCATCTTGCCAATGAGTTGGGAAATGAGGATAGAGACCATAGCACTACCGATGGACGCATCGTGTACTGCCGTACTCTCTAATGCTAGGATGCATGGTGTTCAACAACTTGATTTGGGATCAAGTCTGATTGAGGTTTTACCTCTGGACTGACTTTGGGTCAGTGGAGAGTGGCAAGGTCTTGTGACTCACTCTCGATCAATTCTTTTTCATTATTTCTTCATAGTTCAGCAGAGCATAGCAGAGCATTGCAGGGATGACAAAGATGGTACAGGTTGACAGATGGATTGGTAGGTGGATTTCTCCCTAGTTGAGAGGAAGTGTTAAAATTGGCAACTAGGGCCAAACTCCACCTTGGACAACTCATATGATGGAGATGATATTTTTATTGGATTCCTCTTTCCGAGATGTGAAAGATTGATCTAAAGATCATCTTGTTTGGATGAGCAGAAGTGTGATTTTGAATTTATTATTCACATGTGTAAATTGTCAAGGTTAGCCAGAATCTAATGTAGTGTCATGAAGCCCAACAGATGTGTCTTTTCACCCTCATCAAACTATATAAATAAGAGTGGCCTCTTGCCTCATTTGGACATCAATCACTCGCACATTCTTCTCTCTCCAAATCTGATTGGTTCGTACAACTTGGGTTCTCTCTATTCCTCTCTCACACGTGTGGTTGAAGGATGCATTTCAGTAGCAGAATTGCAGACTGAAATGGCAGAGCATTGACCAACGTTGATCGATGGTCAAACCTTCACCTTTGACTGTGTTTTTTAGGCAGAAATTACAATCTTTAGAGGCTGCATTATTTGGCATGAAAATTGAGGCATTTGGAGCAGTTTGACCTGCGTTGACTGCAAGCTTGTTTGATTGCAGCATTCACTGAAGTTGATCGAGTTTGACTGAAGTTTCAGGTACTGTTTTTGGGCTTACTTTGACTCATCTTGGAGGCTGGGTTGATTGACTTTGACTGAGCCATCTTAGGGATGTTTTGCTTCTGATTTGACCTATGTTGACTTTGTGGTTAGGGCTTCTAGTTGACTGTGTTGAGATTTTGGGGTGTTGGGGTAGCATCGGATGTGCTCTAGCTCCCAAACTTTGTGGAGGGACTAGAGTACATAAGATCTCCAAGACCCAGAAAGCGTTTTAAGAAATTCCATCTCGTTTAAGAGACATATAGTTAATTAATCTATTTAATTAAGAACCCTAAGTCTAACTTAGGAAAATTAAAAGATTAAAGGTAATTAAATTAAACATGTGATGAGAATGACTTAAGTGATGCAGATCAAGCATCTTCTAATCTTAGTCGTCGATTCAAGATTAGATCACGACTGTTGAAGTTTCAACGAGAAAAGTATAAGAAGAGGGCTTGGGGTTAGTTGGAGAACACACACACTGGCAGAGCACTAAAGCTAAGCTGGAATTCTAGGGCGTGGTTTGCTAAGAATTTCAGAAGTGTTTTAGCTGCGGAAAGGGGCAGTATTGGTGAGGGGGATGGTGTAGTCACAGGCCAAGAGTACAATGAGGGCAGAGAAACAGCAGACCAAGTTGGCGCAGAGGAAACAACAACTACGTAGAGCAGCCTAGAGCCCAACAGGGGCAGCAGGAGGCCAGGAGGGCTGACGTAGTGCCAGGAGGGTTGACGTAGTCCTAGGAGGACTGATGTAGGGCAGCGCAGGGGTAGCACAACCTAGTCTAGGGTGGATGTAGGCCCTAACCTGAGCAGTGCAGAGGCTGATGCAGGCCAGCAGGGCTGACGCAGAGGGCTTCATAGTAGTGCTGGGCTTTCTAGAGGTCGGAAAAGGCTGAGTTTTGTAAATCTCATTTAAGGTTGTGAATCAGTCATTTTTTTGTCTCTAGAACAGAGGTATAGCTGCAATTTTTATTTCTCTGTCTGGTTAACCAGTTTGGTGCCCAGATCTCTTGTACTTAGAATCTGCTTAAGAATAAAAAACCTCCAGAGCTAGAAGTCCAGTTTTCCCGCATTGGGTTTTTCCGAGGACAGTTGTCCAGAAAATCCTTGTCTGTCACTTTGTCATTGTGCATGTTATTCAGTTCAGATCTGTATGTGTAGGCTATTAATGTGTTTACTTTGATGTTAATGTTGAAGATTTCAGATTAATAACTTGTGTAAGTATGAGAAGTAAATCAATAATTTAACAATAGGGTTCTGTTTAAGCATAATCAGAAATTTTCATAGAATGTTGTTGACTGCTGTTATGACAGGGCTGATTTGATAGTGTTGGGCATGTAAAATTGTAGTATGTACTCTCTCTCTCTTTGCTGAATTATTGAAGAATAATAAGAAGAATTTGATTAAAAGGTTTTCACCACATTGGGGTTTTTCCTTGGCATCCACCAAATATTGTGTCCTCTTGTCTTGGCTTGTCTTCTGCTTATTGTTTATGTTCTATCTGCATTTACTATCAATGGTAATGTGATTGCTAATCTGGAAATTGATATTGGGCTAATAAGGAAAATTGAAGTAAATTGATCTTAAGCAATGATCATGTGGAAGGGGAGATTAGGGTGTTAGATCTCATCTCTCCCTTTGTTGGCATCAAAAGTTAATCGAACCCAAGTATTGGATAGACTCTTATCGGGGTCCCTTCAGTAAGGGTGAAGATCTAGCTTGGTGCAATAGTAGCCTAGTGTTTGGAGACATCTTGAAGCTGGTACAACTATTTTAGACTAGAATTGGGTGTCATAGTCACTAGATTGTAATCCCATTTTTTAGTCCAAGGTGCATAGTTGACTTAGAGGGGGTTGTGATCGCAATCCGACATTTGGAAGATAAGCAAAGATAAGGTAAGCCCCACTACAACAACCAATCTCAAAACTTATTCAAAAAATTTCTCTTTCTTTAAACTAGAATTAGGTGCGATAGTTACTAGACTCTAGTCCAAGGTACATCGCTGACTTAGACGGGGTTGTGATCGCAATCTGACGTTTGGAGGGTAAGCAAGGCCAAGGTAAGCCTTACTACAACAACCAATCTCAAAACTCATTCAAAAAATTCTTTCTTTTCTATTTTATAAAAAATAAAAATACAAAAATTAAATTCCTAGCTTGTTTTTTAATTTCCATCTTATTAGCTTGTAGATATTGGGGTTTTTAGCAATTAAAATATTTTTATACCTCAAGATATTTCACCCTCTGCTTTCTGCAATTATATTTTATATTTCATGAGGGTATTAGAAGTGTTTTGTAGCTCTATTGCTTGCTACAACCATATTCACAATAGATTCGACAAAAATCCACATGAGGTGCTTATCCAAGAAAGTAATTTTAACCAAGAACACCTTTATTTATTCCAGATTTGATTCTTATCACTAGTTTTTTTGTAGCAGAAAGACACATTTCCTAGCTGTTATAGAGTAAAATTTCTTGGCGGAAAATTTCTCGCTTAAAAAAATTGTTCCCCGTGGGCAAAAAAGACGCAGCCATGTGGGGGATTTTGGAGGGAGGAGGGGTAAAAGAAATACAAGGCCCTCCTCCCCTCCCCTCCCATAATTCACCATTTGGATATGAGAGAGCAAGGAGAAGGCTTTTGGAATTGGAGCTTGAGTTGAGGAGAGGGGAAGATTGAGAGGGTTGCTTGGGAGCTGAGGAGCTTGCAAGGGAGATTGGAGCTTGGGATTGAAGGCCAAAGAGGTAGGATCTCGACTCTAATCTAGCATTTGTTTTTTTTATTATTCATTGTTAAATGAAAATGTTCTCTTTTCTCTTTCAAGTTTCCCATTCCCATTCCTCCAGTTTATTGTAGGAAAGAAACTATAACTCCACCAAAGTTCAAAGAACAAAAAATTCAAACATCATGGCTATATGGCTTGGCATTCTCTTGATGTTGGTTCCTTTTTTGTTATTATGGTGTTGGAGAGTAGAAGGAGGAGGGGTGATGAAGAGGATAAAGAAGTGGGTAGTGGTGGATTTGAAAACCCTAGAGAGGCGGAGTACCTTGGTGAGGAGGAGGAGTTGGAGAGTGGAGATGATGAGGGCACAAAAACGAAATCAGACCAAACCCCATTGTGGAAATATGTTTCTAGGCCCGAAGGAGGGAAAGGGGGTGGAATCACTAAATTTACATGCCTCCATTGCAAAAAAACTTACATAGGTTCATCCACCTGTGCCAGAAAGCATCTCTGTGGGAAAATACCATGGGATGGAAATAAACAAATAGGAATCAGAACTTGTGGAAGTGTGTCACAACATCAAAGAGCCAAATACATAAGGGAAGAGGAGGAAGCCCAATACAATTCTAAAAGATCAAAGGGTGACTTTGAACATGATACCATTAACCCACAATCACATAGACTAAGAACTCCGTCAACATCCTCCCATGGCAGTGGATATAGAGGCATAGGAATAAATATCCCTTTAATGCATAGAACCATATTAGATTTCCTTAACGAAGGGTGTAGGAATGATGTGGATACAAAAAATTACTAGTTTCTCTATGCATGTGGGATACCATTCAATGTTCTTCTCTCACCTTATTGGAATGAAATGGTTTCCGCTATTAATGATGTCCCCAAAGGATAAAAGAGCCCTGGGTATGACAAGGCTAGAACCGTGGGACTTGATCATGAAAAAGCAAAAATAGCACATGCTTTAGGTAAAATGACAAGTTCTTGGAATGACCATAGGGCATCCATTGTATTTGATGGCTGGACAAACGTAAAAGGCAAGCCATTGATAAGTGTTCTTGCTGTGTCTACTAGTGGTTCGGTCTTCCTTTTAGCATATGATTACTCAGGAAAGTTCATGAATGCCATCTGTTGTATCTTAAGAGACAATTCCTTGGCTGTGGAAAGAAATCAGTGCTTAAGACATTTTTTGAAATGTGTCACAAAGTAATTATATCAAGTGGTCTTCATTCAATCCCTTTGGAAACTAATTCTTTAAAACCCTTAACAATCTGGTATAATGAAAGACTCTACAATGCCATTAACTGCTGATATCTGAATGGAAAAGAAGAATTGCAGAAGAAACTCAAAATGATATGCTGTAACACAGAATCTACCACTCTAAATTTCAGAATGAATTTATGGAGAGAGAGGAAACTCAAAATAATATGCTGTAAACACAAAATCTATTACTTTTAAGTTCCAGAGAGAGTTTGTGAAGGGAGAGGAGTTGGAGTGAAGGAGCGCAAAGGTTATTTAACTCTCACTCACAGATGTAATTAAGAGACCGACAACTGCATTACCTCACTTCAGTCAAGGAAGAAGGGACACAAAATGGCACAGGAAAAACGAATCACCATCAACATTTGCAGGAAACTTGCTGCTTCTTTCATTAATTCCTCAGAAAAGTAAATACCAAAGTTTTAGTCTTCCAGAGGTCCGAAACTCGGAACCCCTCTCCTTTCTTTCTATCTTGCTTAAATACATCAAAAACAGTTCGTAACTGCAAGAACTTCTTGAAACTCCATCGACTACCTAAACTGTTAAAACTACTTATTACATTGTAATTGAGGACATCAATATAGCTTCGACCTTAATAGACAAAGAAAACGAATTAAAATTTGAAAGGTTATTCTTTTTGCTGACGCTGATTTGTTGTTGATTCGTCTCCCTGAAGTACTGATGTGTCTCCCTGACAAATCGGACATCCTTGCCCTGCCTTTCTTCCAGAGTTCAACATTTGTCTTTTCTGCCTACTATCATGTCTTTTTTGCTTTTGGTACGATATTCAAACAGTTCTGCAATAGCATATCCTTGCTCGACTTGACGCAGCTGTTGTGTTTCCAACAGTGCCACTACGTGCTCTCTTTGCCTGACTCTACCCATACCTCTACGTTTCAACCAAGGTTATCATCTCCCCTCTTGCCCGACTCTGCCTCTTCTGCTTGTGTTTGTTGTGTTCCGTCTTTTCTTTCCCTTTGCTCTGCGTCGGGTCACATACCCGAGTCCACTGCCCGCGTTAACGTTTCTTCGTAAAACCAACACAAATGCACATAATCTTGGACTTTAAATAAGTTCAACTTAACTTTTGAATGGTATTGCGTCCGCCTTTCCATCGCATTTCGACCTTCGACATTCACAACATATTTCTTAGCGCCTTTCCTCCTGAACTTGCGACGTGCGATATGCGATCACATCGCCTTGTATTATCGCAACTTTAGGCCTCATCGCAGATTGGCTTTTATAACCTTTACCTCATCAGCACTTCGCAACTTTGCCAATTTTCAATTCCTTCTATCACCGCAATATCTTATTGCATGCGATGTGCGATTTTCATCGCATCGCCAGATCTTAAACTTGTCGCCCTTTGCATCGCCTCTTTGCAAGTTTAACCATATCTCAAACTTGTATCCTTTACCGAATGTGATATGCGACGAAACCTATGGCCGACACGTGGCTTCTCTTCGCAACGTCTGATCCATCTGACTTGCATTTCTGTGATATGATCTCTGCCATCCATCTCTCCGCTTCAATTCTGCACTTTGATCCTTGTTGTCACACAGATTGTCTAGGCACCGCGACAACGGCTCAGATCAGGCGCTGTCACCTTTATCCCCAATCTCTCTATTTAAGCTATCTCCTTGCAAGCTAAGGGAGGTAGACCCTATTAGAAATGAAGAGGAAGAATCAAGAGACAAAGCTACAAGCCAAGTGCTTGATAAGATTTAACGAGACTCTTAAAGATTGAATTAAAACCAGTGCCTCATGGAGTCAAACAAGATCCCGTTATGCAATTAGAAACAAGCAAATGATGATCAACTGCTGCTATGAAAAATACGATTGATCACAATGATATCCAATTAAAAGCATCACAACCATGAATAACTTAAACCCACAGCAATACAAGATGAAAATCCCAGATGTTTAAGATGTTTCAATATAACCCAATTTGAAAATTAAAATGTTCCACAGTCAAATCTTAGATAAAAATTTAAGCGCATTTGACTTTAGAATTTAGAAAATCTTTTGAAAATTATTTTTATTTTTTAAATTAAAAAATCTAAATCTAAATTAAAACTCTAATCTAAGAAAAATTAGAATTTAAATCTAAAATCTAAAATTTAAAATCCTAAACTAAAGCTAAAGTTAAATTTAAACAAATTTAAACTAAACTAAATTACAACTAAAGCTAAACATTACAAATCTAAAACAAAAATAAAAAAAGGAAAAAGAAAAAGTCTAAATCTAAATTAAAACTTAAACTAAATTAAATCTTAAAAATTAAGTAACAAAACTAAAATTAAACTAAGACCTAAAAATAAAATCTCAAAGCTAACCAAAATTAAATTTAAGTTGACGATCTAACTGAACCTACGCTATCCTAAACAAAAATTAAATTAAAACTAAACATTAAAATCGAATCCTAAAGCTCTAACTACGCTATCATAAAATCGAATCTAAAAAACTAAGTCTAACGCAATGTAAGGGTTTAATCTTTACAAGTTGTGCGTTTGTTTGTTTGATGTATTCGCAGGTCGACTTGGACGAAGCTGTGTCGGCGTGAAGATTTGATGCAGGGTGGACGGAATGGAGTCTGGACGGCGTGAGGGAAGACCTGGACAGCGTGGGTAAGGTGAGACGCAGAGAAAAAACGAGTGAATGCAGAGAAAGGGGTTGACGTCGAAACGGAGGACAGAGCTAAATGATGAAGTCGAGGGATAATGCAGATGGCGGTAGAGAGACATGTTTTTGCAGCGGAGGAGGATTCGATGGTAGAGACAGAAGGATAGACGTCTTGCAGATGCGGTTAGGGCATAGGGAAGTCGATGGCAAATGGAAAGAAAAGAATTATGCAGCGTGAGAGAAGGCAGTGGATAGAACAACGTTATGCAATGAATAACCCAGTGCACACAAATTTTCCCAGCCAATTTAAATTTTCTTCAGTTTAGGTTCAGATTCTTATGCTCCTTCTATCAAATATCGCCCAGATTTGCTCACAGAGATGATTCTGAGGCCAGATCTGGCCCTTGAGGGTTAGATCTGGCTTAGATCTTAATTTTTTTTTTGAGTAAACCTGTAACCTGTAAAACCAGTCAGATTCCGAAATATATATATACACCAAAAACCCTTACAATTTTTAAAATTACAAATCTACAAACTAATTTACAATTCTGAGGCCCTCATGGCCAGATTTGAATCCCTGTTAGCACAGTTTTTTAGAGATTTGTAACCATATAGATCCGAGAAGGAACATCAAAATTTGTAACCCCAAAGTCTTTATGCTTTATTTCTCAAAAATTTACAAGAGCTGCCAAGACAAGTGCACGATCCTGAGATTGAATGACTCAAGATTGACAAAGACCTCTAAATTTATAGGACAAAATCTCCAACGGCTATTTCAGTTGATCCACATCAAAATAATCTCGACCATTGATCAGATTTGATCATCTTTTAATCTGGACAGTTGAAATTATAATTTTGAGGAAAAAACGAATTTATGATTTAAATCCATTTTAATTAACTCAGAAATACTAATTTTGAGTTGATTATCCCAAAATTTTGACTTTGACTTAACCACCTAGGCCCAAGGGTCCAAAATTTCTTAAAATTCTCAAAATTCCCTTGACCTGGGGCTTTTAAAAAATCATTTTTTAAGGACCAACGAATTTTGTCTTTAAAGAATGTTATCTTAACTTAGGATCCTAAATTAATTAATTTTCTGGCTTTTGATTTTTTTAATTAATTGACCAGAAAAATTAATTAATTGACTGAGAGGGGATTTTAATTATTTTTCCAACCTCCTTTACATAAGATAATACATTTAGATACATGAAGGAGGAATACCCATTCGTATAGACCCTCAAATAAATACCCAATTCTGCGACTCAAAACATGATCTAGTAGACCAAGTAGCTCAAACTACTTTTACAAGGACTCGATAGAAAACACTAGGACTCACTTAGCATGTTGATGACAAAATCCACCCTAGCTTTGGGGTGAGGCTGGAGGGGAAAACTCTGCCGATCACTTTCGTGTATCAGTGAGACAAAAAAACCTCCTAGGATTGAAATCATCAACAACATACTAGGCTTACCTAGGTTGTTACATACATTGACGGTCTTACTTAGATCATTTACATCATAACATGTAGAATGGGTTTACATCATTTATAAAAAATGTCGGCTGACGATGAAATCTGGATGACATGAGCCTCGAACATGGTAAGTCCCATTTGAAAAAATGGGGGTGTACTGCTATGGGGTCGTTGACAAAGTGTGGTCAACAATCCTGACCGTCGATTTCCCCCCTTTATGCCTCTTCCAAAAATCTTAAGTTTCTAAGGAAAATATGCCAGTTCTTTGCCTTGGGGAAATCTATACGATTTCTTTGATAATTAACACAGTTTCATTCAACAGGCTTGCATATGTTCTTTTAACAAATAAACGATCTTGATTACTAATATGTTTTTATCCACGGTATAACCCTTCTGAGCTTATTCGGTATTCTGTAGCGCTAGTCTCTCCTGAGCTTGCGAATAAGCTTGACTTGACCCTGACCTGTGTGCAATGTTCTGAATGCATCAATCGGCCCGACTCTTGAACTATTTTGCACGCAAATAATGTTAATACACCAACATCTCCGCACATAATGTTAATACACCAACATATAAATCAAAATTATTTTTCGACATACAAAATTTTTACCTTTTCTAACATATATGCTTTTTTGGTGTTTTGAGAAATATTTCAAAAGTAAATGCAAATGAGCCACAACACCATCAACATTGCCATACAATGTCATCCAATTCATTGCTGATAATGCTTCTAATTGTAAGGCAACATGATCAATTATCGAGGATAAATACCCCAACATATTTTGGTCTGGGTGTTTGTTTCACACAATGAACCTTTTGATGCATGATATTATTAAGAACAAACACCCTCAATACAAATGGATTGGTGATTTGTACAAGAGAGGCAAGAGTGATAAAATATATTACCAATCATAGCAATACCCATGGGCTTTTCCGTAGTCACTCAAGTTTGGAGCTATTGAAGATTGTGAAGACTAGATTTGCTAGCTATTACCTCACCTTTAGGCGAACTTTGAATGTAAGAGAGTCATTCTCTAGCATGGTATCAAGTCAACATTGGCAAGTATTAAGGACAGGGCTCCAACCGTAGTTGAAAAACAAGGTTTTGAAGAGGTGGAGGACACCGCTCTTGATGGTCTATTTTGGGCATGTGTAAGGGAAGTTTTGCAATTCACCAAGCAAATTTTTAACATGATTCGTTTTGCAGATACAAACGCACCAGTGATTTGGGAAGTGGGCCATACAATGTCATCCATGTCATCACTGATAATGCTTCTAATTGTAAGGCAATGGGATCAATTGTTGAGGATAAATACCCAACATATTTTGGTCTGGGTGTTTGTTTCACACAATGAACCTTTTGATGCATGATATTATTAAGAACAAACACCCTCAATACAAATGGATTGGTGATTTGTACAAGAGAGGCAAGAGAATGATAAAATTTATTACCAATCATAGCAATACCCATGGGCTTTTCTGCAGTCACTCAAGTTTGGAGCTGTTGAAGATTGCGAAGACTAGATTTGGTAGATATTACCTCACCTTTAGGCACCTTTTGAATGTAAGAGAGTCATTGGCTAGCATGGTATCAAGTCAACATTGACAAGTATTAAAGGACAGGGCTCCAACTGCAGTTGACATCTAAGGTTTTGAAAAGGTGGACACTGCTCTTGATGGTCTGTTTTGAGCACCTGTGAGGGAAATTTTGCAATTCACGAAGCCCATTTATTATATGTTTAGTTTTTGCAGATAAATATCCACTAGTGACTGGGGAAGTGTATGAGCAGATGGATAAACATGTTGGGGCAAATAAAAGATATTGTTCAGGAAAAAGATCCCAACTTGTATGATATTTTTCACAATTTTGTGTGTGCACAATGGGATAAAACTAATGTTCCACTACATGCCTTGGCGTATATCCTTATGCCAAAATACTACTCTCCATCTTGGTTGGTGAAACCTACACCTGGGGTTGGTTAGGGCCAAACCCCATACAGATCCAGAGGTACAAAATGGGTATATGACAACATTATACAAGTTGGTCCCTGACAAGGAGTGTGCTAGATAAATCATAAATAATGAAACTAAGTTAACTAACACCAAATCTAAAGCCTCATAAACCTAAAAAAAACGTTTTTTAATTTTTAATTTTTACTTTTTTGTTCATTTAAAAAAAGTCTGTTTTTTTGGTCCCCTCATGCCCCCCCCCTCTCCCCCACGCCCCCTCATGCCCCCCCCTCTCCCCCACGCCCCCCTCTCCCCCACGCCCCCTCGACCCCTAAATTTGAGGATACACCCCCCCTCACGCCCCCCTTAGTTTCCTGTTTTTTGGGGGCATGGGGAAACACCCCCTAGACGTCCCCATGACCCTGGAGCGCGAAGGGGCGAGGAAACTAGATCCCTAGGTGGGAGGGACGAGACCTCGTGTAACATTGCTGCCGCCACCTCCATCTACATCTCTACATCCTCATGTGGAGGTCATCTTGCCTTCTGGTTTTGGTTGTCCGACTATGCGGGAGGAGACTCCCAATAGACCACCATGACCTTCTCAGAAATTAGACATTTCTCGTGGCAAGAGGCCCAAGCATTAACAATAGATAATGGATTTACTTGTCTTTTCCAGTTTCTAGTAGTTTTTATAACTGTTGATTCTTTCATATTTATTATGATATTTTTTGTAAACATTATATGACAATTTAAGTTTGAAGTTTGAAGTTGGCAATTATAACTCATTGGTAATGAATTATGAATATATTATATGATGCTTCGTGAAAGTTGAAACATTTCATTTCATGTTAGATATTCTTTGTTATCGTTTGGTTACTTGGTAATGGTAATGGTCAAAAGTACAAGTTACAACTTTAGTCATCAATGATGATAAATGTTATATATTGAATTTTGAAAGCTTGAAACTTTAAGATTGATGAATCATGAGACTCGATATGTTGTATGTTACTAACTTGTGAACGTGGTTGATGAAGATTATAACTTCTAGATGATTGATGTTATATGGTTCAATCCATTTTTTATGCTTTTTATATATAGTTCATCATTCTATATGCTTTTGTTGACATATATGCATCAAAATATATATCATATAAAAATTTGCTAATTTGCTCCGGAACCGAGAGCTTTTGAAAATGTCGCTCCCCACTCTCGCTCCCAAGTAACCTTGGTCAAGGCCCAAGAGAAAAGGCTTCTTATGATATACTTCAACAAGTACTTAGATCATACAACCTTCAAGGAAGTCCTCAAGTTGAAGGGAATAGAACTAGGGTACCTTGGACCTGTCTTTCCCCATAGGGGTTGGGAACACCTAATAGGGTTGTTTTTTAGCCACTCCTACCTAAGGAGGTAAGACTATTACAAGTTTAAAATGCCAAAATTGGAAGGGAATCCCATTATGAAGTCTCAATATGCCTTTGATTAACAAGCTTGGTTCACTTAGATGCACTAATGAATTATTGTACCTGATGGTGACGAAGTAGTAATTGGTAGGTGGTTTTATCATGGGATGGGGAAATTAAATGGGGTCCAAGCCCACCAAAGGATCATATTGACACCCCTAGGGGATCCGTTGAGAGCCATGGGACTCCATCATGTGTTAGAGCATCATTTCATGCCATGAGCACCCTTAGCACCTTCAACAGTTTGTACATTGCCCCACATTATTTGCGAGATGATGCACTTGGACCAGCATGCCTCGATCGACTTAACATGATCATGGTAGTTGATCCAAGGCCCAAAGGAGGTTTGTCTCACCCTTGAGACATGGGAGGTCAGGCACCATCATCAGAGCCCTCATTTGGAGCATTGTACATGCTTTTCTTTCATTTGTAGACCATGAGACTAGTAGTTATGCCCCAAACCCGCTTTGGGGCCACACATGGTGACTTGCATGGAAAATTGGGGGCCATCCCCTAATTCATATTTATTGGAGGTCTCTCTCTCTCCTCATGGCACTTAGAGGACTCAATGTGGCCTTCCCTCAACCCTACATCATCATGATGTCATCAACTCGACTTGCATATGGATGGCTAAGTAATAATTTATGATAGCTACTTGGTTGTCTTGTGACCACGACTTGTTTTAGCACATTATATTATAATTTTGGGGGGTCATTATGCTACTTCGTTTTAGAGAGACTCATATAAATAAAAGTGAGTCTTATTTGTGAGAACTCATCATCGTCAATTGGATTGTTCTCTTGTAAAGTAACTCATGCTTTTTCTTTGGAAGCTATTGGAGTATCTTGGATGCACTATGATATTTGGAGTTGATTTTGATCTTGTCTTGGAGTTACTTCTTGAATATGGATGGATATATTGCATGGTTATCTTGTAAGTTATTTTGTTGATGAAATCTTTCTCTTGAAAATGTTTAATGTATGTAATTATTGCAACTAATGTAAATGCTGTTGTGCCCTATTTTGTTGAAGAATTTTTTTTGGAAGCTATTTGGTTGGCTCTTGCATATGTTACGCATGATATAACATACCATGAATGTTCGTAGTGATGAAATTTTATTTTTCTTCATGAAACTCCGTATTCTAATAGTAGGTAATTGTTGAAGGTTGGTAGCTAGGGCATCAAATTTTGACCTCCTTGAGGATAAACTTGGCCAATCTAATGCATCTAGGATTCCATAATCCAAAAGACTAAGCACTAGTCCAAGGATTTTGGTGATCAAACTCTTCTTTCTTCATATTTTCGCCTCCTAAATTTTGGTCCCCTAAAGGTAGAGCAAAAATCTAGTGCTTGCAGCGAAATTTTAGGGAGTTGACTTTTCGAGAATTCGAGGGTCCAAACATCAAGCTCAGGGTCTTGGCTACCTATGCTCCAAGTTTGGTGGGCATCTGTTCAAGTTTCATCCATAAAATCTCTTGCCCTAGGTGCTACTCTAAGAGGGAAAACCTAGGTCTTTCTCTGTCACCTTGGAGACTTCTTTGAGGGTTGTATGAGCTTAGTATTCATTGGAATAAATCATAAGAAGCCCTCTCTTCTCTCTGGCCTTGACCTTGTGAATACCTGTTACCATCGAAAAACCTCAAAACCCTAAGTCTTGTGCCTTCTTTTCTAGGGTTTTTCTTAGAGAACGGTTTGCTTCTTTGAAGCCTCGTACCTTTATTTAGCCTCTCTTTGAATGAGCTCTAGCTCCATCAGCTTGAACCTTCAAACCTAGAATATTTATTATAGGTGATCATAATCATACCGGGACTCCTCCCATCGGTGAAAGTTCGTAAAGAGTAGGGAACCTTGGCTGTGGTGACAGTGGGCCATTGACCCATTGTTATCACTTAGCATAGTAGTTGTCTCGTAGGTTTTCTCCACATAGGGCCCTGCTAGATTTTGTGGTAATAGTGCCTACACTACTATGAATGACATGCACATATTATACAAGATCGAAGTATACAGAACCTCGATAAGTACAAAGTAAGAGTTATATTCATACTCTTTTGGGCAGATAGAGTAACCGGTGCAGTTGGGCTAGTGTAGGTTGGACAGATATAGTAACTAGTGCAGTTGGGCAGACGCTAAGGCTTGATCCGTAATACTTTGCTAAGTTTGCTTGCAATGGCCGTAGGGCCAATAACCCTGCTGCGAGAAATAGCCGGCTGATATAACTAATGCAACCAACATATCATTAGATCAATATAATGTATTTTGTTTGTATGAGCTCTTATGAAATAGGACATCAAAATATCACACCCTCCTTGGTAAGATTGGCTTAATGAATGATAAGGGTGGGAGATGGGAAAATAAGAGAACCAAGAATCACGAAAAAGATTCACGGATGAGGAAGAATTCAACTTGCGCCATCTGATCCTCTCATGTGATGAAAGAATGGAGAATCCAACAATCAAGCCCATGAACTTTCGATGAAGAGAAATCTCAGGCATATAATTCTTATCATTGTCCTTACAAACATCCCGTGAGTGATATGACGAGGAAGATGAGGGAAGGATAAGGTCATCATCAGTGTCATATATTGGGTCATTGTCAAAACGATGACGAATATCCCATTTTCCCTCTTCTATATGTAGGAATTCAGAAATGTCAACATCATGCAGATCCCAAGGAGCGATTTCCTGAAGTTTTGCATAAAAACCAAAACTGGATTCGCTAGGGTGAATTCAAAATGCCTTGAGAGATGCCTGCTTCACCCTTCAAGCATTGACTTTGAGGTTCAATGAAGAACAAGGGGTTCGTTCTTCCCATGGAGTTGCCAGAAAGGATATACCTTGTCGTCAGGGATGAAGTAGACTCACTTCGTCCCCGAAAACGACAACAAAAATGTTACCACAAAATCTAGCAGGCCTTGGAGAGGGAAACCCTTCAAGGCAAGGACTAGACAAGGTGCTAACAATGGGGTAGAGGCCCAATGTCACCTCGGCAAAAGCACCCATCTTTTTACGGACTTTCACCGATGGGAGGAATCTCAATAGGAGGGAGATCACTTAAAATAGATATGTGTGAGGTATAAGGCACAAAGTTATCAAGCTATAGCTCATTCAAGAGTGAGGCTCAATAATGGTACAAGGCTTCAAAGAAGCAAAACACTCTCAAAGAAAAGCTCCATAAAAGAAGGCTCAAGACCTAGGGTTTTGAGATTTTCGATGGTGATAAGTATTCACAAGGTCAAGGCTCGGGAGAAAAGAATTCTTATGATATATTTCAACAAGTACTAAGCTCATACAACCTTCAAGGAAGACCTCAAGTTGAGGGGAGAAGAACTAGGGTTTTGCTCTTGGAGCAACACCTAGGGCAAGAGATTTTATGGATGAAATTTGAGTGGATGCCCACCAAACTTGGAAAATAGGTAGCCTAGACCCTAAGCTTGATGCTTAGGCTCTCAAATCACCAAAAACATCCTCTGTAAGATTTTGTTGCAAGCCCTAGATTTTCGCCATATCCTTGAAATGCTGATTTTAGGAGAGAAAATTATGGAGAAAATTTAGGATTGATCACCAATGACTTAGACTAGTGCCTTGTCCTTTAGGCATATGGAGTCAAGGATGAAATAGATAAGCTAGATCCATTCTAAGGAGGCTAAAAATTGATGCCCTAGGTATCAACTTTTTGATTTTACCCACTTCATGTTAGTTTTTATAGCATAAGATGGTGTTCTAGTTTCAAAACTTTGTGGAGAGGCTAAAACATAGGAGTTCTCCAAAACCCATAAATTGTTTATGGAAATTCCACCTAAAGATCACTCAATTAAATTAATTGATCGATAATTAAAAATTGCCTAAGTCTAACCTAGGGAATTTGATTAATTATAAGCAATTAATTGAGAAAGGTGAGAATTCTGTAGAAACTCACACGGATAGACTTAGAGATGATCTCAACCATCGATTAAGTTTTACTCTTGGCCGTTGGAGTCCCAACTGGAGATTATAAGAGGAGGTCGATGGGTAGATGGAGAAACACAGTTGGAAAGAAAGTTTCCTTGGGCAGTTTGATTTTCCATAGAGCAGCATTTTGCCGGAAAAGTTCGAGTTAGAGAGGGGACACAGAGGCAAAGGGGGGCAGAAACAGTGAGTTTGGAGGAAGTCTTCCAGTTTGGGAGAGTCAGCTACAGGAGAGTCGAGTTTCCTTAGTGTAGAAGCTTCAGAGGCAGAGTTCGATTTGGCCAGATAGAGGGTCGATTAAGTTGCTGGAGGCTGGGAAAATTTATAGAGGAGCCAACGAGTCATTATCAGAGGTTGTGTTGGGCTAGAAGGCTTGATTAAAGCAACTTCTAGGCCAAGCGTGTGAGGGATTGCACATTATTGACGCAGGAGTTTCGTGGAGACCAGTTGGTGCCAGTTTCAGAGCTAGATTGGTGTCGGGTGAGACATAATTTGTCTCACTAATTTTTGGCTAGTTTATCTTGTAGATGCCAGTTTGGGCATCTAGTTGTACTCATAATTTTTCACTGCAGCATAATAATAAAACCCTCAACTGCTGCATCAGTTTCCCACATTAAGTTTTTCTAGGGGGCATTTGTCCAAAAATAAATGTCAATTTTTATGTGTTAGTATTTCTTAGTTCCTATTTTTGCTCCCGCAATATTTTATTGTTGAAGAAATTGCAGCGTGAATATTTTGTTGTTTCGCCATAAACAAAATAAACTGCATAATTAATTTATCATTTAGGAGAAATATTTCCAATGGCTGCATTTTAAGGAATTTTCGGACATCAAAAGGAAATGGAGTTTGATGGAGAGATTAAAGATTTCTTCCACTAGGAACATTCATTACATGTCGTATATTGAATAACATATGCAATACTCAACTATATAGCCTTTTAAAATTAATTTTCAACAATTGGGGCACAAAATAGCATAACCTAGAAGCAACAATTCCATACATTAGACAATTTCAAGATAGAAAATCTTCAACAATAAGCACTGACAAGACAACATTTAGTATATCCATCCATCATCCAAAGAAGTAGCTCCAAAGACAACCAAAAATAGCTTCCAAATATTGAAATGCATCCCAATAGATCTCTAATAGCCAAGAAGGAACAAGTGCAAAAATATTCTAAGAGGTCGAATTCCAAATGTGATGATGATGAGAGACTCAAATGAGGTGTCTCTTATTTATACATGTCCAATCAAGTCTAATTTTAGCGTAAAGCCCTTCTTAGTTGTCAAATGATGGGCAAAAACTAAGTGTGGCTACAAGCCAACCACATAGCTAATGTAAAATCATAAAGTTTAACCCACAAGAGGGTTGAAATGCTGATGTCACCATTGTGTGGGCCTCTTAGAGGCATGCGTTGAGCTCTCTTGGTGGAAAAATGAGTCAAGAGGGCTCCAAAAATCATCCTCTAGGGGTTGGCCCTTAGATATCCATGCAAATCATCATGTGGACCCTAGTTTTGTGTTTGGGGCACAAAATGGGTCTCATGGGTCTCTTGGTGATCAAATAGCCTGCTTATGCTCCAATGTTGACGGCTCAGAGTATGGTTCTAGCCCTCCCATGTCTTCATGGGGTGAGACAAACCTCTTCTAGGCCTTGGATCAATTGCCAAACTAGAAGTGCAATGCTAAGTTGGCTTGGGGCACATTGGTCCAAGTGCATCATCTCATGAATAATGTGGGGCAAAGTGTAGACTGCTAGGGGTGCTGTAGGTACCCATGGAGTGGAGTGATGCTCAACAAGTGATAGGAGTCCAATGATTCTCAACGCTTCACCTGTAGGGTTTCATATGCTCCTCTAGTGGACTTGGGCCTCTATTAAGTTGCCTAGCCCTTGATAAAAACCACTTGCCAATCACACATAATGTCCAGTGCTGCATCTTCACCATCAGGTACAATTGATTATTAGTGCATCTAAGTGAACCAAGCTTGTTAGTCAAAGGCAAATCGAATCTTCGTATGGGGCTTCTCTTCTAAATTTGGGGCTTTGATCACGTAATAGTGTTACCTCCCTAGGTAGGAGTGGCTAATAAATGATCCTATTAGGTGTTCCCAGCCCCAAGGGGAAAGACATGTCCCTAGTACATCCTTCAAATCATAGGTGGCATGTGAATAGTGATGGAACGAAATGGGGATGAGGGGGCCTCAGATCCAAATGCCATGGGCATAAGGATATAGCAATAATGAGGAAGTCCACATATTGGGTGTATAGATGTGAGGAGGGAATAATCGTGGTTGCATGAGTTACCCCAACTTTTTTTTCCACCCCCCTTTATTTGCCTTTGCTTTTTTTTTGCATTACTGCTCGAAGCTCTAGGAAATGAGAGAATGCTGTTTATGATGTATAACAGTGGTTTACCCCATTAGGGTGGGGCAGTTCATTGCCTTCTAGTGGTTGGTACATGCACGGGTTCCTTTAATGATGTAAAGGGGCTCTTACGGGCCCTAGGAACTAGGGTGATGGCTATAATGATAAGAGGTAGAGCTTATGCTTGGCTTTTTCCCACGTGCTACTATTAAATATTTCGGCCATATTTTTCATTTTATGATTTTTCTTTTTCTTTTGTTTCTTGCTTGTGGCCATGATATGCTTTTAACTTCTTTTAGTTGCATCAACCTCCAGGGCATCGTTTCCAGGCTCGACCCCAGATATGTTGACAAGGGGAGGGGGAGTGCTAGTGCCTCGTGGACTCGGTGGTAATGTGGACTCGAAGAAAGACAAATGTGAAATAGGGCTTGTAATGTGGTAAGGGGAGTGAAAAATGTGAAATGATAAAATGGGATCACACAACCAAAATTGGGGTTTCCTAAGTAGTGCCGTTCCTAAAGCCATAGGTCAATAGGGGAGATCCCACAGGACTGGGATTGAGGATTAACCCCCTATTTAAGGTGAGGGAACAAAACCACAACCAAAGCCCTTCTTCCAAGTCACCCAATAATCCATGTGAAAAATGCCCAATGAAAAACAAGCATAAGCAACATATGCTCTCGATAGATGGGCGAGGAAAACATACAATTGATGCAGGGAGTAGAGATAAAGTGGAACATCACATCAACTACAAGGTGGCTGTTAGGCGCTGTTGGTCGCTGGTTGGAAGAAGATGAATAGGAGAAATAGTCCTAGGGGTCCCCACTTTTGGTGGGTAACAAGTTGCATTAAGGGTTTTTTAGAAGTTTAGCCATAAGAGCAATGATTTCACATTATAATTAAATTCCATTTGACTAACCTAATGGAACTAAGGGTTTATAAGAGCGCTTTTAGTTGAATACGTAGGTTTATAGTATTGCCAACTTAGGTAAAGCCAAAAAATAGTTGCATTAGATAGGTCTATGTGTTCACATGAGATGTTACCTCAAGTTCTATTACTATTCCACAGTAATGTTTTTTTGAAACGAATCACTGCAACTAGAAATTTAGCTGTAGGAGCAATGATGTCACGGTAAAAATAAATTTCATGTAAGGTAACCTAATGGAATTGTTGCCCACTCATGTGGGTAACCTATAGGTGTAATTTTTTCTTCCATTCTAATCAACATGCCAGTGAACAACCCTATGATGATCTACAAATAGCTAGCCTTAAAGGTCCTACATCCATGCTGCCCTCAGTGCTTAATGACATCTAGCCTACTCGTCATATGAAGGTGGGTGATCTATTGTAAAGTCCATTAATCATTTTTTTATTCAGGTGCTTTCATTTAATGTTTAAGGGCATTCTAGTATGGATGACAGGTTGAATTGGATGATAGACTGATTTGGGACGTATTCTTCATCCCATGCTTCACCTTGGTATTTATCCCTCGCCTATATTCCAGTGTGACATTCCTCGAGGTTTTTTTTTTTTTTTTCCATTGCCCAGAAGGGGCACAAATAGGAGGCATTGATTGATGTTGCACGCCCATGGTAATGCATACTTACACTTTCCATTTGTCCCCTTTATCCACATCCCATTTTTGGGTTGATACTATCTGTTGTTAGTATTGTTTCCTAGATTTCCTTATTCTTGAGCAGGGGCATGGAAACATTTTCCTAAGAGCTTGATGCAACAAAAAGAAAAGAAAGAGCATGAACCATAATGATAAAATGCAAAAAACTCGCTTGGATATAATAAAGTACATAGACAAAAGCCTAGCTTGAGCTCTAGCCCCCTCATTAACCCTCACCTAGTTCTTGGCTAATGCATGAGCAATCAAAATGAAAGGAACTATGAATATCCCAACTTTGATGAACAATAAACCACTTCATCTTTAAGGGGAGAATGATGCATAAATGAAAGCTTGTAACCCAAGCTACACAAGAAAAAGAAAATCTATGACAAAAAGGGTGCACAAGAGGGGTGATAAAAATAGGCCGAGGAAATGTGTGACCCAGGTCTCACGCTGCTCCCCTTTTCACATTATAATGCTCAAGAATGATGGAATTTCATAGTCATGTCACTAATCACTTGCACCTGCGGACTAATGTGTTAGTCTAGGAATTGTTCCTCGTCTTAGGGTTGGAAGCACCTAATAGGGCCTTTGGATAAGCCTCTCATATATAAGCATGGTAACTTGTTTACAAACCCTAAGCTAGGAAGGCATTAGAAGATGATATTTGTGTGAAGTACTTTGGTCAGTTTTGCATCACATATGATGATGATCTCACTTGATTTTGAGGGTATGTTTCAGATGTTTGCTCCTAGGTAAAACTGCCAAGCTTTGATGGATTGATTGGGACTTCTCCAACACTTTAGAGAGGAAGGCCAACCCCAATTGATGACACTTTAGGCCACCGTATCCAAGATGTTGACCACTTTATGAGGACCGTTCACCATGGGATGAATCCTGTATCGATAATGACCTTCTCCTCTTCCTCTAGAGCCTGGAATGTTGCACATTGAAGGCAGAAGGTTGCTTGGAAAGAGGATATACCGTAGAGACCACAAGATGCCTTGTGGCTGACATTGTACCTTCTTGATGGATGATGCCCTAATCTTGGACCATTTTGATGATGACGAGAACTTGAGATCCCTCTAGAAGGGATGGTGCACATTTCTGGATGATGATTTCACCCTCATGAGGCTTGGTTGATGTGACATGTTGATGAAGAGGGTTTTTCTTGATGAAGTGGACACCTTATTGATGAGGAGATGAATTTTGAGTAACAAGCACTCTTTGAACCCATCCTTAGTACATATTAATGGGAATATTCACCATTATAGGATGATGTCACCCTTGGAGGACTTTTCAACTTACACATGTGGGATAAAAGGAGGCTTTTTTTTATGTGTTACCATTGAGATAACTATTTATTGGTCGATCTTTGATCTAGATAACTTGTAATGACTTAAATTATTATTTTTAGGGCTTTTAGTCAATTATTGGCCTAAATTGACTTGGTTATGCTCCGATAAATAAACAAAATTCGATTTAGGAGATTCCTTGTCACGCACACTCAGGTTACTCATCTAGAGAGAGTGCAAACTCACCTTCTTGCTTCTTGGACTCAAAATGGAGCACTAAGGGAGCAAATTATCTTGGGGAAGAGATTATTGCTTGGAAGAATTTTCTCTTGGATTGATGAAGTGATTCTATGCTGAATTGTGCTATTTTAATGTGAGTATTTTTCTTTTGACTCAAATAAATGCTTTTTGACTCTTTACAAGATCATTAAAATATGCGTTATGAATACTGAACCTAACTACAATTTCAACACTCCCTCTTATTTAGGGAGGTATTCATAATGACTCATTGGGATATTCTCAAGTTGAATTATTCTGTAAGAAAGGATCCAAATTGATAAGCATCTTCAATGATAACAACATCATAACCAACATTGTCAAATTACCAAGGCCTTGTCAAGTAAGCTCTATCTCTCCACTAGATCAGAGCAAAATCCTAAGACACCACACAATCGCCTCTCCGAGGCACATAATCCACCTAGGTTCCTCGGAGTATGCACTCCATAGGACCATTTCCTGATTCTGTGCCACAATACTTGACACAAGGAAATGTCAGTCCACCAGACCATTCTTAAACTGGGTCAATGTACTTGACTTACGGTGTTAATCCTAATCGGCCACAATACATGACTCAAGAATGTCAGTCCATGATGCTTATCCAATGTACCATTCTCCTTATCTGGGTCCATGTACTTGACTTAGGATGTTAATCCTAATTGGTCATAGTACATGACACAGGGAGAAAATAGGTGTCCATCCTCACTCCCTCCCAATCTAGGAGTTTATCCACAAGTCCAAACTTGTCTCGGAAGTACTCATGCTTCCCTTCCATTAGCTACTGGTTCATCCATGGAGATCTATTGTAGCTTCGTGGCTCCCATTTGCACCATATTTTGAATAGTGGTACTTAATCATAATGCACTTCGACCTTCCATGAAAACCAGGCACGGTCGAATCCAACATGCCATCCAACAATCCATCAAACATTTTACAAAGCCAAATTGGTTCACAACTACAAACTGTCATATATATTCTGCTTTCCTAGTGCTTAGTGCAACAACCATCATTAATACGTTTCTTATTATCCGCACTACCAACCTAGTAATCGAATCAAATACATTAGAGAACGAATCAGATGCCTGCACAACGACGGATCAACAAGATTTGAATAAGAATTCCTCAACTTCTTCAAAATGGTTTGCCATGGATTTACAATCCACCATCCCAAACTACTCGAGGTTCTTGATCACATGCTTGCCTTGACCAAGGAAGATTTTACCAAGTTTTTGCCAAACCTCAAATCCCAAGTAGTATTGTATCAATCCAATATCCTTCATGGCAAATTCCGCTTCCAGCCACATCTGAAGGCAATACCTTTTCCTCCGACTCTTTAGTTCTTCTTTCATAAGAGTAAGTCATTCAATCAATCCCAAAGTATGAGGTCTTCTTTAATCACGAGGATCCTTTTCAAATTCTTGAAGTAACTCATCTAACTGAGGCAATCGTCTTAACATGATCCTCTCCCTCTTACTGGTAGAACTTTCTATCTTTTATGCTTTCGTATACTAGATCATCACTTATCATTAGGCACAAACTGTCTGTTCCTCCAATATTTAGGTCTCTCACAAATTTGGAAAGTCCTCTAGATATGCTTTGTTCTTCCATATCATTCTTTCGCTGTCAAAGCCTAGGAAACCCTTGTCATTTACTTGCAATCCTTACTAAGAGGATATGGAAGAAAGGTTACAGTTAAACAAAGAGTACATAGATAAGAGACTAATCATAAGTAAAGATAATAGCAATAGCCTAATCAATGAGGAAAGATATAGGATGCTTATCTTTTTGAGAAAAGTTAGCTCCCTCATAATCTTGGACCTTTCGTAATTTTCACCATCCTTGTACTAGGTATCATGATGGTCATATCCTTCTTGCATAGGCCAGGGTTTCTTCTTATAACGGAAACTATCATTCCTAGGGTACTAAGTTACTAACCCTAGACCTTTCTTGTTCAAACCCTCGCTAGGGTTTATAGACTAACACACTGATTGTAGCTTGATAAGGTTTTTCTTTGCAACCTTTTCTCAAATTAGGGTTTTGTAAACCCTAGATTCTCAATCTGTAAGTGCCCAAATGCCGAGACCCTAGATTCTCAATCTGTAAGTGCCCAAATGCCGAGACCCTAGATTCTTTATGTCATCAATTAATCAATAGTTAACCTTGACTTCATCAAGCCAAGCAAATTGGCTTCTTAGAATCATTGTATTTCATCATGGTAGATCTCAATACCCAAGAGACTTTGGCATTAATACTTTAGAAGTTCATATCCTCTTAGCAACTCAACAACCTTTTTTTTGATTTTGTAATTCAGTATTCTTGTCTTGTAAGACTATAGCTTTGATGTTTGACCTTGAAGAGGAACTCAACCTCTTTTCATTAATTTCCATGGTTTAAAAATGCATCATGATCATAGGTCACATTTCAATGTTAGTTCTTTTTGCCATTTCAACTTATCAAAGAACAAATTCCTCCTTGATCCTATACGAACCATATCACAATTGAGCTGCTACTTTGACAATACATATATGCCGCACTTGAAGTTGAGTTGTAACTTGGATCTCAAGCCAAACCAATCTAATAATTTCTTCAAGTTTTTTACTTCAAAGAGGCATCAGGTCGGTTCTCTGTAATATACATTTCGTCCTTCTTTAATGTATAGAAAATAGTATCATGGTCACATCATAGATCTGTATCCTTCACAGATTGGTGCCATAGAAAAAAGTATTTGAGGTAAAAAGTTTCGGATACTTGTCACAACAATACCACTGTAATTCGGATGCCATGGATGTAACTAACTTGTATCTTAGAGAGGTGATATAACTTAGACTCTTTTAGAAAAGGGCTTCTTATCATCGTATATGGGCTCAGATCTCTTCACAACAATGTAGTTAAATATGAGATTTGAATTACCCACAGATCGCAGACCTTAGAGATTGCTATACAGTGAGTTCGGATGTCAGTTACAAAGATCATAATTATAATCATGTAATGCCATAGATTCAGATCATGCCAGAAAAAAGGAAGGTCAGACTTAGGTGGCAAACTTGTATTGTAATCAATATAATTTAGATTTCTCTCACAATGTCTCGGATTTGATTATTGGACTTTGTTTTCAAAGGGAAGTACAGTCATGTTACTTTCCCACAGAGGTTTGAATTCATCTCTGTTTCACAAAGGCCTGGCATAATTCCACAGAGGTTCAGATACCTGAGATTTTTGAACTTCCTGGATCTGTAACATACTTTGGACCTGAGACAATAATAGATCTTAAACAAAGATTTCTATAAGGACTCCAGGAGGCTTGGATTAGGACCATAGCTTAGGCTTGGTACAATAGGGATAACTCGGATTTTCCTTTAGGATTGTGTCACAGAAAGTTCATATTTCTTTATAGATTTGAGCTCCTCAGAAATTCATCTTTTCTACAGACAAATGCCACAGAGAGTTCGGATGCTCCTCAACCATTTACTTATCCTTTTAATTTGTGGATCTTGGTCTACTTCAAAAGGTGATCTCAGTGTTTCATCTTTTATCCAAAAGATCTTTCAACCATAAGCTCTGATACCATGTTGAGAAACCAAGTGTAATAGAGGCAAGCACTTAATTTCTCTTTCTTGATAATTACTTGTGAAAATTATTGTTCTATTAGTCTTTCCTTATTCTTCATCAAACAATTATACTTCTTTTCAACCATTAAAATAGAGATCACAATGAGACAAGAGACACCAAAATTTTTGGTCAATGATCAGGGCAAATCCCACGAAGGGGAAAACCCAGCAATCCTTTACTTATAGAGTCAGATCAAAATGAGAGATATCCAAGTCACAGAAAAACAGACCAGTAGACCAATTACCCAAGTGCCAAGTCAACCCTCCATATGTTTGTCCACAACAATGTCCATAGAACTGTTCACAAGATGCCACATCACTGTTACATAACTGTCCACAAATCTATCCTCAGTAAGAGCCCAAAATTCGTCCTCTATACCAGCCACAACCTTTGTATCATCTTCATAGCAATGCATAGGATTACAGAATTAATGTGCCTTATAACCATTGAAAGATGCTTTGAGTATCCACAGAGAACATCCCAGAACTTCACTTGAGAAAGAGTAATAGGTTACTTTGTATAAAGCCTCAAATAGCTCGCATACCACAAAGATAGGTGTGCCTCAAACTTGCATTGTGCCTCAGACTTGAACTTCTGCCCCAAACCCTTTGCTTAAGCCTCAAAGATATGGGTGATCCGAATCTGCTCGTGGAGGAGAGCGAATAGGCCCTATTTATAATTGTTTGTCCATGTGAAGGGACACGTCTCTTGAGCAGGCTGACTTGATCCTTGGAGGGCCGACATGGCAGTTTGAATTTGACTAAAAGACATAAAAATTTAGCTTTTATTTTTCTTTTAGATGTCCAAATGGGACATGACAAAAATAAATTTTCTTTTGACTCTTTACAAGATCATAAAAATATACATTATGAAGACTGAAACTAGCTACAATTTCAACATTGAGTATGTGTGAATGGTGGTAGAGTTATATAGCACCTAAGTCACTAGGTTCAAATTCGAATTCGAGTTCGACGACCTTGAAATTTGACAAAAAATCGATAGTGAAAAATTTCCTCATAAAATTTGGTATTAAATTTGACACACTACAAAATAAAAAATATAAAAAAAATGTTTTGGGAGGGTGGAGTTCTTTGTGGTTGTTGCCCACGAGGAGGAAACTCATTGGGCATAGGAGTTTAGAATTGGGTTGGGTGCACTCATAGGAGTATGTAGCTACAAGGAGGAAACTCTTCAAGCGAAGGAAGTTAGAATTGGGTTAGGCGGATTCACGGAAGAGCATGCAGTTGCATGGAAGGTATTCCATGGAAAAACCACGTGGAAGGAGCAGTGGCCAAGGTTTGATTTCTTTTTCCTTTATCGAATTTTGGGGACAAATTTGAGTGGACCATTGATTATTTTACCCATTTTATTAACTTTAACTTCCTGCCCTTTGAATAGACTTGTTGCTTGGAGATTGTAGAGTATGTGAGGATGGTGGTGTTAGCTTTCAGGTTACGTTGAAATGTTTACACCATGATTGGGGATGCTTAATGAGTTTTGGGGTACGTGGTGTATATTTAGCTCTTGTATGATTCAAAATGGATTGGTGCATGGGAGATGGTATGTGATGGATTTACATGATGAAGACAACTTTAGTGGTTGCTTAACCTTAGGTGGGTGCTTTGCATTCTTCTCTAGGGTGTTGGAGTTCTCTTGCTTGCTTGATGGACTCCCTTCATTGTGGACATGTGGAGAGATCCACTTTCTTTGACAATGCCCTACATAAGAGGAGCGTCGTGCACTAGAGGAGGGAATCAAACCTTAGATAACATGGGGTAGCTTGGATTCCTGGATGAGGCTTGGTGGGATGTTTGGGCTACAATAGTGTTACTGCAAGGGTAGTCGACCTAGTGGAGTATATGGCTAAGGAGTAATGAACTTAATGTGGACTTCAGGTTGGAGAGGCCTAGACATAGTTTTAGCAGCTCCACAATTTTGGAGCTCATATTGTGTATGAAATTGCTTTGGGGCATGACATGTGCACCTTTAGAGTGGAGCACTTAACTTGTGTAGGCCTATGTGGGCTTATTGTAGGTTTCTTGTAAGGGATTGCGCCCACATTATATTGTTGGCCTCCCCTATCTTTCATATATATAGAGGAAGGAGAGAGTCATTCTCATTAGTAAGTTAATAACTTGTGTTATTTATTTTTATTCACTCATATAGAGATGTGACCTAGAAGAGGAGCACACCAATCTTCTCTCTCTCTCCGTCTTCATTTATATTTGATCTCTCTCTTTCTCAGCCTATATTTGTATTTGAGCTCTCTCTGTCGGTCTTCATTTGTACTTGATCCCTCTTTCTCATAGAGTTATGAGTGTTTCATGGTCTTCATGAAGCATATTGAAATCTAGGGTTAGGGTTTATCACTTGGGTTTGAGATTAGGGTTTCATGATAAAACCCTAAGGTATATTTAGTGAAGAAGAAGATGGGAGGAGGACCTTTACCTTGGAGGACCTGTTGGAGTGATTCTAGCATTTTGAAACTTTTTTGTTGAGCTATAGTTTTTATTGGTTTTCCCTATCCAGGTTTTTCGAAAGCTATTGGTTTGTACTGGCCTTGAGATAAGGCTATGGTATGTACATAAACATCATCTTGAGTACATTAATGAAGTTTTCAGCTGTCCAAAATTTGTGCTATTTCTAGATTTGATTTTCAGCCATCCATGTTTGTCATGTATTGTCTGTTATGGCTATATATGTTTTGCTGATTTGACAAAAGTAAAAGGGTAATTTTGTTGAGCGATTTGACATCATCATTGAAGAATTTAAGGGTTGTTCAATTGCTCCTATATCTGCTGTTACTGCTGCTATATATGCTGTAAAACTAAATTTTCAGATCTAATTTATGCTTGATGAGTTGCCTTCGAGGGATGAAACTTAACTAAACAGTTCAGTATATTTTCTCCTTGGATTGCCTAAAAGATTGGGCTGTTAGAGAGCAAATGATTCTCTTTTCTACTGCTGTTTGATATTTTTGTGCGGAGAAGTGTTCTACAGCCCAGTATGGGAGAGGTGCTGTTATGTGTGTAAGTACTTACATTAAAAGAGTTAGAAAATAATACAAGTAGGCTTTAAAGTTTAAGTTAAAAGAAATAGAAGACGACTTTAAAGTAAATTTAATTTTATGTTTTTGAATTAGAACTAGAAATATAAAAGATTGTTAATTTTACCATATTTTACTAATGATAGTAACAAATATCTACTTTTAAAAAAAATACATATTTCACTAATGATGGTAACAAAGATCTACTTAAAAAAAAAATACAAGTCGGCTATAGAGTAAAAATACTAGTCAGCTTTAAAGTAAATTTATACTTGCGTTTTTGAGTTGAAACCTAAGTAACTGGATTCGTCAAAAAGGGTAACTGAATCCCGAATCCCTGTATCGGATACGAATTCGTACCCGATTCGCCCCCAATTCACTGGGTACGGCGTATCTGTACAGGGTACGACATATCCTAACCGTATCCTTGTACGGATACGCCGTACCCGGTGAATCGGATACAGCTGGACCCACCGGTAAAAAAAAAAGCGCTGTTTCTTTTATAAAGTGAGGTTTTTATTCATTGTTTCTCACCCGTTTCATTTTGTGAAGTGAGAAGGAGCTAGGGTGAGCTAGGAGCAAGTGTGAGCAAGGAGAAAGGGAGTTCTTTCGAAGAGATTCGAGCATCCGGTAAGTGCACTGTCCCTCTATATTTTGCACTAGTGCTAGAGCCTGTCACATTTGATGATTGAGTAGAGGCGTCATCCTCCACACCAGCAGATGCAGAGATGGCAGAGGAGGAGGATGCATCAGAGCCAGAGGAGAGCAGTGGTGAGCATGATGATCAGGATGAGGACAATGATGCTGATTATGATGATGAGGATTGATGACTCATTGACTCTAAGTCTCTGACTCATTGAGGCTTCAGGCTTGTAGTCTTGTAGATTGTAGTTTTTTTGTATTTTGTATTTCTATTTGCCATTGGCAGTGTACTTATGTAACACATTTTGATTCTGATGACTTAATGAGAAAACTACAGTGTCTTACTATCTTCAATCTTGTCTTTCTGAGTAAATTTGACAATTGTATCATGTATGGTGTATCAATGTATCAATGATCAATGATCATGTATGACTCATGAGTATCTATGTTTGAATCAATGAATTTTGTATGAATTTGTGTAAAAAATATCTAATTTTTATTTTATATATATATATATATATATATATATATATATATATTTAAAATATATATATATTTTTAATAAAATAATATATAACGTATCGTATCCCAGAAGTATCCTGTTCCAGGGGTCATCGTACCCGAATCCGATTCATCGAATCCCCGTATCCCCATATCCCCGTATCAGGTGACTTAGGTTGGAACTAAAATGGAAAAGATTGTTAATGTTAACAAATGTCATAATAATATAGCAACAAAGATTTACTTTTGATTATGAGTTGGTCTTGGAAATAGGAAAAGAAAATGTCTACTTGAATAGTTTGTAATAAGAAAAGTAATGAATACTTATTCATGTTTATGAGTTATTGATGAAGTTATAATTTTTTTTTTTGTTAATTAAATGATAAAAAATTTATACCATAAGTAATTTGGCCCCTCTTGGCGCTTTATAGGTTCAGGTTTAATATGGATCTATGTTAGTATTCTAACAATCCTATGGCTGAAATTCACAATGTTAAGATTTGGGCAACCTCTAGTCAAGGAGATCAAATTTCTGACTTGCGTTGAAGTGTGAATTTTGTGAAATTTAAACATAGTATCAAAGTTTGTTTGGTTGAAATCACTTTGGAGTAGGAGGGAACTTGTATTTCAGTTGAATATTATTTGGAGGCTAGGAGAGGTACTTGACCTTGTTTTAGGTTGTTGGGTGTGAAACCCTAATTTGTTTGGGAGAAGCATTCAAACCCCAGAAAGGGTTGTGACTACTTTGTATAATGTTGATTTGTGCCCTTGATACTTGTTTAGGATGTGTAAGGTGAGTGTCAATCTTAAAGAGTGTGGTAGGTTGGATGGAGCTTTCAAGTTTTTGTTCCATTGAAGATTCTTGCGGAAGAGATCAATCTTTTCCAGCATGTTGAGAAGGAGATTGTATATTCTATTGGTCCAACACAGTTGGTGATATGAACCAACTAAGTTCACTTACAAAACCAGGCTATGTTGCAGGAAACGCCCCCCAAGGTGGTGCCCTTGTACCCAAAACTTCCTGAAACGCCAAAACATCGCCAAAATGCGATCAAAACGTCTGGGTGCATTTCCTAATTTGGAAATGCCACCGAAACGTTTCTATGTCGTTTCAACCCAATTTTGCCCCATTTTCGACTAATTTTGACCCATTTCCGTGGTTTTTTTTGCTTTAGCAGGCTCACTCAAGCACCCAAGAAGGTTGCGGGGCCCTTCTATGGCCAAAATAGATTTAATATAACACTAAATTTTATGTCTAATCACTCTACAAACTAATTTATCTCTAATCAATCTATGCTCTAGTTCTGCTAAAAAAATAACTTGTTCTATTTTTGTTAATGAAGATGAAGATTAGAATTATAAGATATGTATTTGTACTTGTCATTAGCGTATGTTATGTTTCATTTTCAACACATGTAGCCACACATAAAGGCTGATTTTGGATGTAAAGCCTCATGTATAAAGGTTGATTTTCAAATCTTGGATGTAAAGCCTCATTTATAAATGATAGTTTTGGATTTTGAATCATTTAATCATATGTGAGAGTTAACATAGATTGGGTTTTCCTTCTAAAACGTCATTTATGTGTCTCATTACTTATATATATATTATATGACATTTTGCCTGACTTTTCCATTTTTGGGGGGTCACATTTCTAGTCGTACCTATTTCGGAAACTTCTAGACGTTTCGACGTTTTGTGCAACTTAGAAACCAGTGAAAATTTAAAAAAAAATCTAAAATCTAAAACCATAAACCTAATTTAAAACCCTAAACTTTGCATATTTGTGTCTAATGGTTTAGATTCACGTGGATGTACATGAATAACATTTTAATGTAAAATGAAATATTCAATATATTATTTGTTTGATTGGTTTTTGTGTTCATTTTGTTATTGATTATGGTCCAGTTCCAGTTTGATTCTGTCTTTTGGGGTTGACCAGTTTGGTAACTGTTCTAGGTGTGATAACATTGATTTGAACTTATTGATCATAGTCTTGTTGGTCTCTATTTTATATATTGTTTGGTGGTTCGTTTTTTTATTGGTTATGGTCCAGTTCCGGTTTGATTCCATTTTTGGGGTTTATTGGTTTGGTAACTGTTCTGGGTGTGATAACATTTATTTGAACTTCATTGACCATGGTCCATGATCTTGTTGGCCTCTATCAATGTCAACAAAGGTTTGAAATAAGATTTCTTGTATATTCAACAGTCGAGCTTGTCGCTATTCAGAGCTTCATGAAATTTAGGCTTCTATAATTTAGTCCCACTATTCACTATGCAATCCAAATTGTTCAACTCACTATTTACTAGGGGGTTGAATCAATGTTGCAGGAAATGTCCCCCCCTCGGCTCCCCCCTGAAACGCAGTCTGTACGGGATCCACCCCCCGAAACGCATTTCGGAAAAAACTTTATGCTTCCTAGTTTTTTGGAACCGTACGGCCGGATCCACGTTTCCGTACGGCGGATCCCTGTACGGATCTGTATGGATCGCCGGCAGTTTCGTACAGCGCAGCAAAAAAAACGACTTTTTATTTTTATTTTTAAAATTTTTAACTTTAGTTGGGTTAGAGGGTGGGTTAGTGTTGAGTTAGGGATAGGATGAAAAAGATATAAGCTCTCTTTCACCTTCTTAGATGTTTCTTAGATGCTCCCTCATGGTAATGTTAAATTCTTAAAGTAAAAGGATGATTTACCATGAAATGACTCAGGATGTTTGAGAGTGGTTCCAGCTTGATCGGACTTCATATGTAGAAAATAAAATTTCACATTCTATTCAAAATTCAACATGACTTCACAGTTTTCAGGAATTCAGGATCAATGTTATGGTGGCATTTCATTAGATTATATCATGTACGAGGGTATGTGATTAGCATTTAATCAAGAGCACCAAGCCCTATATGTATCCTAGTGTTGGTGGTGTTAATTGTTGAACTCCTTTGTCATGTCATTAGCAAAAAATTTACCTTTCAATCAACTCAAAATCATCGATCAAGCATGTTAAGTTCTTTCTACCATATTTTAAGGCTTGCATTAGGTGGTTTGATCAATTTTGGGCAATTTTGACTAATGTCCCTAGATAATCGAGGTAGAGGCAAAGGCTAGACAAGAGGAGAAGAATCTAGATTATAGATGGTTGATGCTCAAATATTTAATCATTAATGTACAATGGATGTCATATCTATCTTGATTTATGTACAAATATGCATGCTTCCATATCTTCTACAATTAATTTGGTATTTTGGATGTTTTTTGATATAAATGCAAAAAAATAAAATTAAAAATATATATATATATATATAAGATGCTTCCGAGACGCTTCGCTTCCTAGATTTTTTGGAAATGATGCTTCCGCGTCCCTGCTTCCAAAAAACGTCCCCGTTTCGTGCAACGTTGGGTTGAATATTGGGCAGCGGTGGTTGATCAATTTAGCTCAAGTCACCTGTAAGAGAGAGATAAAGTACAAAGTGTACTATGTACAATATGGAAAAGTAAAGTATAATACATGTTCACTATGTTGAGAAATCTAGGGGTAGATAGATTAGGTGATTTCTCTTTTGTTTGATAACTACTTGTGATATATTTTTACTTAACTTGATTAAATTCTTCTTTCACTTGATTATTATAGTGCTTCCTTCATCAAATGACTACCAAACCATAAAGAATAATAAGACAAAAGACACAAGATATAGGCGATTAGCCAGGGTCAAAACTTGTCCACTTGAGAGGAAAACCCACAAAAATTATTCTCTTCTTACAGAATCTTCAATTAATGAATTCCAAAATCTATGACCCTTGACCAAGACTCCTCCAAGACCAAGTCAACCTTCCTTCTTGATATGCACAACCTCCAACAACAAACTTTGACCTTCCAACAACTTTGACCCCCAACAACAATTTCTGCAACTTAGACCTCCAACTTTGATGTAGCGTCACAACTTTGACCTAGAAGCAGCTTCACAACTTCGACCTTGTAGCTTTCACAACTTCGACCTAGAACCAATAACAACAAACTTTGACCTTCCAACAACTTTGACCCCCAACAACAATTTCTACAACTTCGACCTACAACTTTGATGTAGCGTCACAAATTTGACCTAGAAGCAGCTTCACAACTTCGACCTTGTAGCTTCACAACTTCGACCTAGAACCAATGTCATAGCTTCGACCTTGCAGCTTCAAAGCATCGACCTAGAAGCAACGTCACAACTTTGACCTTGCAGCTTCAAAACTATGATGCAACTTCATAGCTTCGATGCAGCTTCACAACTACGATGCAACTTCACAGCTTCGATGCAGCTTCATAATTTTGTTTTGCCCAGTAACTGTAAAAACCCTAACAAAAGAGAGAGAGAGAGAGGCCCAAAAGTTCGATCTTGTTCTTCTTCTTCTTTTTTGTCCTTTTCCAGCTTCTATCTTAAGGAGATCGAACTTGCTTGAGGGTCTGTCCAAATGAGGTCGAGTTCCTTCTTATATATATAGGTTTTTGAGGGGTACGAATTACTATCTTTAGGCCGACTTGCCCCTTATGTAAGCCGACTTGATCTTTGTGCCATGACAAGGTCTTGGAGAGTCTTTTGACTTTATTTTGAATCAAATAATTTTTCTTTACAATATGTAACATGCTCAAATGGGTCTTCAATACATGACAATGACTCAATTGACCCAGAAGCACTCAATGGGTGTTTGAAGTGAACAAAGTTCCTTCTCAAGTTAAATACTCCAGAAGACTTGGAATATCAGAATATCCATTGAGGATACAAATATTATATTAAATAGTATGATGAATGAATTGATGATTGAGAATTACAAATGAGGCCTGCTTATATAAGGCATGTGCCTCTTCATGAAATGTCATGTCTCATTTAGACATGCCCCTTCAACCTAATTACTAATTAACTAATTAATTATTATTTACATTATTTTATTCATTACATTTGCCTTTCTCCTCAAAAAGCTTTGTCCTCAAAGTTTGTTGATGAAAGGCCTTGATTTCTTTTCTTGTTACGAACGTTTTCTTGTCTCGGGGCAATCATCCTTGTCGATACAAGTTGATATGATCCTCTAAGTGACAAACAAAACTGTCGCACTGAGAATTGATCGAACCATCCTAAATCAATCTTTTGTGGAATCTTACGGCGACTTGAAACTTGTGATAAATTATCACATGAGCGGATTGCACTGACATTAGTATTCTTCAAAATATCAGCTTCTTGTTTCTGTTTTGAATACATAACTTGGTCGAGTTGTTTACTCTCGTGATTTGGATGTAGATAGGGAACTATTTTGGTTTGACTTCTTTGATTTTCTTCTGGCGAGGATGTTATTGAGTTGGTTATAGAACCTTCACTTAGAATGTTCCTTGTCTAAACTGCAACATCTAAGTTTGTATCTTCTGCAACTTGCTTGTCTGCTTCTTGAGTTGTGACATTTACTAGATAAATATTCATTTTTTCTTCAACGTGAACTTCTACATTTGAAAGTTTCGATGATTCCTTTTCGACAAGTTGTTTCACTTTGTTTTCTAATGACTTCTTGTCTTTCTTCAACTTCTTAATTTGCGTTAGTAACTTGTCGTTGTGGTCCTTGAGGCGAGCAACTTCTTCATTTTTGTTAGTGGTGATTTTGTCAACGTCTCTTTGCAAATTTTGTATTGTTTTTTTACTTTCTTGAAGGACTACTTTTGATATATCTAATATGTCTTCCGGTGTTACTGAATTCAGCGTCAATGTGACATCTTGTAACGTTATTTCTTTCTTTTTGTAAGAAAATGTCAAAAACTTCTTTTTCCTATTAAGGATGAATGACCCCAGTGATTCCATCCAGAGCGAACCTAGAACTATATCACTATCATTGCAAAATAAGGTTTTAACGGTGAATTGCGAGACAAAGGAATACTCAGCAATACTTAGATGTAGATTCCCTATGTCGTATTGTTTGTCATTCGCCTTAAATGAATTTGTTTCAATTATATTTGATTCAGGGATCACTAATTGGTTAGCACATTTAGTACTAATATAATTATTCTTTTTTGATTCAGGGATCACTAATTGGTTAGCACATTCAGTACTAACATAATTATTCTTTTGAGTAAGATCGATAGATATGAGAACCTCCTTTCCCGCAAGTGACCCTTTGATTTTAATTAGCGCATAGACACACATTCAATAATTTTTAGGAAATATTTCGTTATTGGTCTCCATTTTTCTACCTTGAATTGAGCTTTAGGGTTTTTAAGGTTACCCTTCTTAACTTCCTCTTCTGTTTTAATGAAACTTATTATTCCTTCAATTTTTTTTGTTTGTTTGTTTGTTGTTTTTTTATTTTCCTTTTTATTATATATTTTTTAATAATTTAATTAATTAAATTAATTAATATATATATTTTTAATAATAATAATAATATATATAAATTAATTATATATTATTATTATTATAATATATATAATCAAATTAACTTAATTAATTTATATAATCAAATTAATTAATTTAATTAACTTATATAAATTGTTATATATAATTATTTTTAATTTTTATGGTTAGAAGTTAGTGATAGTTGCACGGTTTGACAATGGGTCTATTCGTTGACCGATGATATCACAAGCTGTTATTGCTATGTGTTTTTGTGTGTGATAGTATGAGATGGCGACAGTGGTAGCAACGGATGGATTGTTGCGGTACTCAAAGTGGAGGCGGTGGCTTGGTGGATGAGGGTTGGTCGACGATGGTGACTACAACAGGGAGTTGGGTCATCGTATGGATAAGGGTGGTCGGGAACTGACGCATCAGAGAGGGTAGACAGGGCAACATAGTGGCAATGGATTCAGACAGTGGGGTATATGGTGGCACGGTGGCAATGGTGCCTCAAGAAATGGTGTCCGTAGCAGCAGTCGAGGTCTGTCGATCTCGTCGGCTAGCCGTAGAGTGGTGGAAGCCAATAGCAGACGAATTTTCAAGCACGCTGGTTGATTGTCAATCTAACTGGATGCGTGGGCAGGCGATGGTGGACAACGATAGGAGATTGACGGTTGTCCTGGGCTGGAGTCTTGGTGCGAGTTTGCAGTGGAGACTATGTTGCTCGTATGATTCGAAAGAGCAATGTTAGCACCCTGGCAACGACAATTTGTGCGATCCGTCAGCTTGTCTGTAGTGAGGGCAGCAACATATAGATTCAGACAACGACAATAGTGGCAGCAAGTGGATTGCAACAGGGCAATTGGTGGCTAGCAACAGACTTCCGGGTTTATCACAGATTGGGCGGAAAATAGTTGATCTCAGGTTGTGGTGCTCGTAGAGTGACTTTGCAGAATTTACAGTCTTCGATCGTTGAGATTCAAGTCAATGGTATGGAGTTCGATGCTTGGGTGGTCGTCGAGAGGTTCATTAGCGAAGAGCGGCGGTAGTCCCTTTTATTTAGATTTTTTTTTCTATAATTCTTTTATTGATTTTGGTATTTTCTTTTCCTTTCTTTTAAATATATTTATTTGTTTTTTTTTTCTATTTTTTTATATAATTTTTTTTTTTTAATGTAATTTTTTTTTGTTTTTGTTTTATTAAATCACTTCCCTTTTTTATGATATGTATTTTTTTTAATCTTCTACTTCTTTCTTTTCTTTTTCCTTTCCTTTTTTTTTTTAAATGGCCAAAAACCTCTGATGAAATCAGCAAACGGGGAAACTCCAAAAAGTGTAGCGAAACGCTTCAATGGCAACAATATTGACGAATTTGACGGTCAAGAACCTGGATTGGAGATCATGGCTCTGTGCAGCGTGAGCGGCCAGAAGATCGAATTGCTCTGGTACCAAATGAAGTGAACAAAGTTCCTTCTCAAGTTAAATACTCAAGAAGACTTGGAATATCAGAATATCCATTGAGGATACAAATATTATATTAAATAGTATGATGAATGAATTGATGATTGAGAATTACAAATGAGGCCTGCTTATATACCTAGGCAGGTGCCTCTTCACGAAATGTCATGTCTCATTTAGACATGCCCCTTCAACCTAATTACTAATTAACTAATTAATTATTATTTACAGTATTTTATTCATTACAGTGTTTGACCTAAAAATAAATTTCCCTTGGGCGTGAAACCCATGCGTCAAGAACAACAATAATAAATATATGTTTCTCTTTTCATTGAATAAATAAAATCATGATTACATATGTCATTATGAAGACCGAACCTAGTTACATATTTCAACACAGTAGACCAAGTCTCATCACTTTTCTTCACTTCCATTTGATATTTTAAATCAGTTGAATCCATTGAGTAGCCTATAGGTTTTGATTAGTTGGCACCATTGGGGAGCCTATAGGTTTCAATCAGTGGGCCGCCATTGAGCAATTTATATTATCTTGTAGATTTCGGTCTTAAGAGTCCTAAAATTTCGAGCCTACTATATGCAGGGGAAGTGGGTAGAGAATGCCTGTTTTGAATATAAGTTGAAATGCTTAAAAATCTGTTGAAGTGTGTTTAATGCTGGAAAACACCCCTGTAGATGTTTTCTTGGTGTGAGGTCAGATGGGTCTAATTCCATTACCAAGCATCTTGAAATGGGGCCCCGTTTTAACTTTTAATGTTAAAATTTAGGTTTATTAAAGTAAAGTTCAAGAATTAATAATAGAGTTAAATAATAATTATAATGTTAGAAAGGAAATTCACTGGTTGACAATGGATGGCGAGGAGGGTTAGGTTTCTTCAATCATTGAATGATGACGATTTTTTTTTGTCGTTTTTTATCTGGCCCCTGAACCAGATGGTTTAGGCATGAATCTGTCCGAAAATGGTTCAGACAATTGATTTGGACCTGCTTAGAGAAAAGCCAGTCAAAACTGGCCAGTTCTGATAACACTGCACACAAAAAGGGTTGTCTTTGAGTTAGCTGCTAATCATTACCTAATTACCATTTTTACCGTAAATTAGTACTCACTGATAAATGTGAGGCTAACTGTATCAGCAGATACATATAGTTCTTGATTTACAACTTTTTGGCTCTGTCTTGGCATTTTTCTGATAACAATGTCACTGTTAATATTCTATTGACAACAGGCAGTATATGTCCATGTGCATTCTGCTGAAGATGCTAAAGCTATTAGGTCTTTCCTTGCCTCCAGTCTTTCTTTTGAATCCAATCCTTAATTTATTGGATTTAGTTCAATAATCTGTATAGTCCAAGAGTAATGTGGATTAGCAACTGTAATTATTGGCAGTGTGATGTATTGGAGTCTTGAGTTAACAGTTTCATTTTGAGTTGAAACTTGAGATCTTATCAGTCATGTAGGGTTAGTTTATGCTAGATGATGTGTCACCAATGTACACAAGTAACAGGTGACATCTTAAATTTGAAGCAAGCAGTGGTTTGTCCAAATTTTCAATAATCGTAAGGTGTTTGGGCATATAAATAATTACGCTGTTATATTTGCCGTGAGTTTGGATTAGGTCTTGCAATGCTTCTGTTGAAGAAGTTTGTGGGTAGCAACGCAGATGCTTGTATGTACTCTTGAATCTGATCTGGTTTCATTTCTCATTAAAATTTTATTCTATTATCAAGCTGTTGCAATCTTGTTTGTTTCTACTCTTGAACTTGCGTTGGCTCCATTTCTCGTTATAATTTTGTAGCATTATTTAGCGGTTGCAATCTTTATTTTTCAGTCATCACAATTTGTTTCTATTAATTTTCTTGGTGCATCATGTATCATTAATATCTACTGCTAGTATTCTCTAGAATGTATGGCAACCTTGGGGTGACAACTTTCTTCTAGCATTTTCCCTATCCTAGAAGATATTAAACAGCCAACATTGATGATTTTGTAAGATATCTACTAAACCACCATTTTCCTTCAATTACTTGTTCCCAAGGGTCTCTCTTATGGGGCTGTTCTTGAGGAGCTAATTCTGTGTGGATTGTGCAGACAGGTGATAGCTTCATGTATTTCGAATTGATGTTCACAATAGTGCCAATGAAATTATGTATTCTATGTGTGTAATATAGACTTTATTCATCCTGAAATATAGATTATGGATTTTACTTAGGTGATAATGAAAACTGATATACATGTGGCAGGATGTGAAAGGAAAGGTACTAGAAAATTCAGATGAAACTGAGAGTCCATTGGTGCTTGTGAACAAAGTGAAAGGTCTAAATGAAAAGCTTTCTGCTTCCTTAGCTGAAAGTAATGCTAAAGATGATCTGGTGAGGCATCTCTCAAAGGATGCAGAGGAAGCAGTTTCAGGTAACAGAAATCCCAGGTTTGGAGGAAACTTTTGTTTACACTTCTTGCTGTAAGGCTTGTTCAATGTTACCTCCCATGTTTCTAAATTTGATCCTAAGAAAGCTTATTAGACGCTATAATTTAAATTGGAAAGTATAGAAGCAAAGTTTTGTTTTCCAAAAGCTGGATGCAATTTCGTGATTCACTGAAACATTTTTGTACTTCAGGCTGGGAAACGACGAAGGCAGAGGCAATTTCTCTTAAACAAGAACTAGAATCTGCACTCCAACAGAGGTATGCAGCTGAAGATCGTGTTTCTCATTTGGATGGAGCACTGAAAGAATGCATGCAGCATCTACGATTTGTTCGAGAAGAGCAAGAACAGGCTATTCATGATGCTGTCATGAAGAAATCCAGAGAACTTGATGTAATTCGGATAGAACTAGAAGGAAATTTGGCAGAAACAAGAGAAAGGCTAATAGAAGCTGATGCAGAGAATAGTGCAATACACAGATCTCTTCAGGAGGCTATCAGATCAGCTGAAGAACTGAAAGAGGGAAAAACTCAAGTGGAAGCTGAAGTAAATATACTACAGATCAGACTAAGCTCTTTGGAGGAAGAGAATGCTGCAGTGAAATATGAACTCCGTGTGCTAGAGAAGGAACTAGAAATACGCAATGAAGAGAGAGAGTACAACAGAAAATCAGCTGATGCTGCCAACAAACAACATTTAGAGAGTATGAAAAAGATTGCCAAGTTAGAAACAGAATGTCAAAGATTGCGTATCCTAGTCAGGAAAAAATTGCCAGGACCTGCTGCTGTGGCTCAGATGAAAACAGAAGTTGAAATATTGGCCAAGGACACAGCCGAGTGGAAAAGAAAAAAGTTGCATGCAAACAGAGGTGGATTTTCTGTAGGTTCAGCGCTTGGAGAGCCTGCCCATTTTAGTGCTCAAGAAACCAGCATAAAACAGATAAATATTCTATCGGAGCGCTTGTTGTCTATGGAAGAAGATAATGAGATTCTCAAAAGAACTTTAGAAAAAAGGAATAATGAACTTCAAGTTTCAAGGGTCATGTGTGCACGGACAGCTAATAAATTATCACATGTTGAGTCACAACTGGATGCTTTGTGCAGAGGCCACGGTATTGGTAGAATAAATGGCATGGCTATTGATGGTCATGTTGAGTTTTCAAAAGGTACTAGTATGAGTTATGAACCAAGTCTTGCTTCAATTTCAGAGGATGGTGGCAATGAAGATGAAGCTAGCTGTGCTGAATCTTGGGCATCTGCTTTGATTTCTGAACTGTCACATTTTAAGAAAGAAAAACCTGGCATGCTCTCTAATAAAGTGATTGGGTCACCAGATTTTAATTTGATGGATGATTTTATTGAGATGGAACAGTTAGCAACAGTTTCGTCCAACGAGATTGCAGAGTCTGCAATAGTTTCTGGAAAGTCAGAAGTGCAATCACAAGGACCTATTGAAGTCAAAATTGACCAAAATAGCAATGCCTTACCTATGATGGAGAAGAAAGGTGCTTTAGAAGTAGTCCCTGCAGAGAGGGAAACAGAGCTTCTAGTCACTGATAAACACACAACATGTGACCAGCAATTTTCTACCTTACAATCTAGGAATTTGGCCAATGAGGTGGCCCTTTCCAGTTCTGAAGAGCTTTTGCACATGATTTTGGATGCTCATGCAAAAGGGCAAAGGTTGGATGGAGTATTAGAGAAGGTGAAAGCTACTATTCCAAAATCACAACATTATGATGCTGAAAAAATTAACAAAATAAAAGAAAAGTTAAGTTGTCTGAAAGTCTTAAATTCTGATGGTTTGAACAATAGTTCTCAGGAGGGAGTCATGTCAGGTCAGTTTTCACCAAAATATCTATCTGAAGGTAATTCTTCTGAAGATGAAACAGGTCCATCTACTACTTCCAAAAGGAATAAAAGGTACTCTAATTGTTCAAGACTAAATGCATCTATTCATAAAATAATGGGGCTTGTTGAAGGATTTTTCCACTCAAGCTGTGCAGATAATGCTCATTCTGAGAGCACGCCATTTGCTGCTTCTGGTTCACTGCCTTTTGAAAACTCTACATCTGTTCCAGGCTATACCATGCGTGTCCTCCAGTGGCAGAATTCAGAATTGGATTCTATCATTCAAAGCCTTGTCAAGGTTTGCAGTAATCTTATCCAAGGAAAGGCTCAAATAGTAGAGTTTGTGGAAGAAGTGGGTTCTGCATTGGACTGGCTTGTAAATCATTTTTTTTCACTTCAAGATGTATCAACCATGAGGGCCACAATCAAGAAACAACTCGAATGGGATGGTGAATCACACAGCGATAGTGAATCAGAAGCTCCAGCTGCAAATGCCCCAACATTTGGGCAGGAAAATTCTAATAAGATGGAAAAAGAGAAATATGAAAACAAATCTTTAATTTCTACACTTGATATTGGAGATTTTGAGTCGAACTCTGTTGCAAATAGCTTTAACAAGCTTGGGGAGGCTCAAAATATCTCATCAGAAAAAGAAACTCTTGAATGCCAGTTGAATGAAGAAATAAGCAAACTAAAAAATGAGCTTAATATTATACAATCTGAAAAGCAAGAACTAGAAGGGATGTTTCAAGTGGCAAGCAACAATCTAGAGGCTCTCAAAGCTCAACTCCTAGAATCAGAGAAAAAAGTTGCAGATTTACAGACAGAACTTACTGCAACTAAGGAATTGAAGCAATTGAGGGAGGATCAATTTGAAAATCAAGTGTCATTGAATGAAGAGCTTGAATTCCAACTCAAGGCCGCTCAAGCTGAAATAAATAAGTTTAAAGAAAAATATACATCACTACAGGCAGAATTTGAAGAGAAAGGCAGCTGTTTCCAGGAATTAGAGACCACATGTCTTGACCTGCAACTACAGTTAGAGAGGTGATGCTCGAATTTTTTGTAGTGTTCTAGTGTTAGTAAGAAAGTGCATGTGTTTATTATATATATGTTTACATGTGAAATGAATGTGTTATTTTATAATTAATATGCTTACTATTAATAATTAACCTGCAGTAGACACAAACCTGACACCTCGAGAGATGGAAAGATGCCAGCTCTACACTATGCTGACGAGGATGAGATACGAGCAAGAAAGGTAGTCTCCGACGCAAGGCTAAGTGAACTATATACCATACATTAGCATTCCATATTATGCTCTGAAGTGACTAGATTAAAAAAGGCAGAAAAAACTATCAAAAAATCCCTGGATTGATAAGAATGAGTGAAATAGAACTTCTGCAATCAGTTTGGCAAAGTTCTGGTACTAATTATGTCATATGGGATTGCTTAGTTAAAATATTTAATCCTGTTCATTAGACATACCAAATATTCTTCAATCGTCAGTGACAGATCTTTTCTAGAAGTTTCAATGCATACCATCAAGGTTGCATCTGTGTGTTGAAAAAATAGATACTTTTGCTAATATACTTCATGTCGTAGGGGACAACTCCCTTATAGTTCCCATTGGGTTCTTATTTCCCTGCATTTTTTACGTAAATCAGCATTGGATTTAATACCTAGAAGAACAAAGCTTTGGGTAGATTTCCTATGATTCATAGTCAATAATAAAAGCGGCATATTGTAATACTCTGGTTTTGACTCCTGGAATATATTGGATTAGCTTATGCATAAATTAAAAAGAAGTGGCTATAATGATGGGAGCTGAGTGATGTGAGCTTTGTATAAATGACCTTATGGAAATGATGTTTCTATATAGTTTCTTATTGCAGACCTCAATGACAATGCACAACTGGTGAATGATTAGGCATTTGGACACTAATATATTTCTATGGACTGTGTGGTAGGCTCTCCATGGTGAACTTGAGCTATGCAGATATTAACTCTGCAATATTATATAGAATGGTCCAAGGGAGCTGTAGAGAGCATGCGAGGGGCTATGATACCACCAGAGAGGAGGATAAGATAGATAAGATAAGACAATTAAATTAATGTCTGACAAATGACCACAAAAGTAGGTCAATGGGACTGAAGAGTACAACCAGTATGAACAATGTGGGAGTGCAAGCACAACTCATAGAAATTTTGAAAATAATATAAAGATTACACAGGTATAACATCGGAACATATGTATAAATGTATCGGTGACAAAGGTGCACTTTTATGAAATACTAAGTGAGTTTGGACAACTCAAGAACCTCTCAAGATAGAGTTCAGATGATGAGGCTTGTGATTTCCAGATCTCCTGAGTCTGATGGCCAAGGGTGAAGGGTGCAAACAAGGCAATGGTTCATGGTCAGAGTCCTATGGAACCATCGGGGTGTCTGGCTTATAAGGAAAGGGGGATTATATGGGAAGGTAATCCTTTAATGCCAAGTGTTTGAAAGACAATGAAGAACACGAGAATCAAGTAGTGGCAGAAAAAGATCTCAAGCCCAATCTCATTAATTTTGTTATTCACATGATAATACAATAATCAATAAACACCTTGTAATGGACCGTGATATAAGAGTAAACTCTAACACATAACCAAGTGCATAATACTTGGGATAAAGATGTCTAGTTGCACCCACAGTAGCAAGGTGTTCTATAGCCCAGTATGTGGGAGATGTTTTCATGTGACGCGAGATAACATTAGATTAAAAAATACTAAAAATATTTACATTAAAGAAAAAATACAAGTTGGCTTTAAAGTAAATTTAGATTTATGTTTATGAGTTAGAACTAAAATTAGAAAAGATTGTTAATTTTACTGCATGACAATAATAATAACACAAATTTACTTTTGATTATGAGTCGGTCATGAAATAGAAAAAGAATGTCTATTTAGTTAGTTTCTAATAAAAAAATTAATTACATATGTAATAAAAATAAATAACTACATATGTATATATTTACATGACATCTAAAAAAATAAAACAAGCGTGGATCCATCTTAAACCTAGATTTATCAAGCATCGAGGGGATCAAATTTCTTAAGGTTTACTTTTCTATTATTTAATATGGAGGAATTAATACATGACCATATAATTAAGATATAAAAATATTTACACTTTAAGAAATTTGATCCCTCTTGAAGCTTGATCGATCCGGGTTGAAGATGGATCTACGTTGGTATTTAAGATTATGAGCCAAAAGGATAATAGTGTTAGCATAGGATCTCGTCTCTTTTGTTGAAATATGTAACTAGGTTCGGTCTTCATAATATGTAATGTACTCTTGATTTTTGTATATTGTAAAAGGAAAAGAAAAATTATTATTATTATTATTTTTAGCATGGATTTCATGCTCAAGTTTATTTTTGTTTTAGGTCAAAGCACCCATTTCGTGCTTCTAGGTTTTGTCAGGGTCAAGAAGTCAAAGAGTCATTGACATATGTAAAAGACCCCATTTGGCATATTGTAACATGTCAAAAGAATTATTTTTGAGTCAAAAGTGTCAAATTACCCCTCCAAGACCAAGTCGGCCTGGCAGTGAAGAAGTCGGCCTAATTAGGGCTATTCGTCCTCCTGAAAAGGCTATAAGAGACTATTTGACCTCATTTGGAGAATCACTCACTCACTCATCAAGGAAGGAATAAGTTATAACAAGAAGGAAGAAGGCAAGAGGACTAGGAGGAAGAAGGAAGTCGAAATTTCTGATTTTTACACACTCTCTCTCACACATGCGAAGAAAGGCTAGGGTTTATGCAGCTTCAAGGCCGAAAATTTCAAGTCATCAAAGAAGGGTCGAAATTGGAAGAAAGGAAGTTAATTTGGTCACCTACAAACCTTTGAAGATGAAGCAACCCAAGCTAAGGAAGGAGGAAGCCTTAGAAGCCCTAATTCACCCATGCGTGCGAAATTGCAGCGAGTTGCAAAGAGCTGAAAATTTCAGACCTGCAGTGAGGGCCAAAATCTGATGCTGGTGGTCGAAGTTTTGCACTTGAAAGAGATTTGACTTGGTTTGACTTGGTAAGAATAAGCACATCCTCTGGAAGGTTTGACTTGGTCTTGGAAGGGTCTTGGTCTTGGTCTAGAGGTCTTGGAATTCATCATTTGAAGAATCTATAAGAAGATAATAGATTTTTGTGGGTTTTCCTCTCTAGGAGAGGATTTGGCCTTGGCTAGCATCCTACATCTTGTGGCTTTGTGTACTATTGATCTTCATGTTTTACAAGCAGTTATCACAAGCATAATAATATCACAAGCAGTTATCAAGTTTAAGATAAATCACTTCAATTGTGGCCCTCATGATTGCTCAACATCTTTTCCATCACATGCTTTAAAAATCCACTTCCATTGACATAGAAGGCCAACCATTGCATGTAGGGGTTGATGATGTCTATCTCATGTATTTATGGAAGCATGAGCAAGGCACACTCATTTGGGGAAATGTAAGAATACTTCATTCTCCCACCCTACGGGATTATTATTCCTTTCATTTCATCATTCTTAATCTCAAGCTCAAGCTTCCACCTCAGATGTTGTGTTCTGCTCTATTATAATTTTTACCCACAACATTCCATCTTAAGTTAGATATGCGTAGCACCGAGGAGATCCAAAATCATTAGATACAAATATTCTAGTGCTTAAAAGATCTCAAGTTAGGATGGATCTATGCTTGTGTGACATATACGTACACACTTTATTTTTAGTTTATAATATATTTAGTCAACAGATGGTGGGGTAGACAGTGGGACAAACATTGCAATATCTTCAATGCTAGGCTGTAGAATGCACCTTACTTCTCTTGGTGTAATAAATGAAAATATAAAAATTGACCAAATTAGTGTTGTGAAAGAAGGTTTCGCAGAGCCTCTCTTGGGGAAGAGACCGAGAAACTATAGATTTTCAAGCAATGGGAAATTTAGATTAGCTTTATCCATTGTTTATTTTTGTTCATTAGAGGCTATAGAGCCATGTTCTATTCTTCCAAATTATTCTTAAAAAACATTCAACGTGTTGGGCTTGTTTCAACTTATATTGAGTGCTGAGAATAATGAATTTCCTTGAGGCATATTTGTGTAGAGAAGGGGAAGATCTCCCTAGTACTACTATGTAGGGCAATGGAAGAGAGGACCATCGTTGTTTGATTTTTGGATGAAAGCGTAGAGTGCTTTGTAGTGAGTAGTTTGGTTGAGTCATGATATCAGTGGTGTTGGGTAGAGTGAATTGTGAGGTTATAGCTTTGGATTTCTCTGCCATGGTGGCCTGATAGCGTAGCTTAGGGTGGCATGTACACCAAATGCCTATGATTTGGTGGAAAATTGCTTGGATGCAGATTGTTCTAAAATTATCTTTTGTTAGGAAGAAAGTGTTCTATCTCTACATGCCAGTTTGCAATTCTATGTGATTTCCTATTATGAGTTTACGTGGTCATTTTTTCCCTTTAATTTTATGCTCTATGCGTGAGTTTATGTTTAAATTTTGAATATGGATATTTAGTTTCCATGAACCTTGTTATCCATTTTGCTGAATTTTATGATCCCTAGATTACACATGTACTTGAACCATTTTGGTCCTTCGTGGACGGCCATATTTGCTCTAATATGGTGAGATGGTCTTGTGTACCGGAATTTTTTTGGGTCATTTGTGGTTCCTTGTTCCATGGAAAGATTGTTGGGAGTGTGTAGGATGGGATGCCACACATACTATTGGACATTTTTCATTGCTTCGGTCATGTTATTCGGTCGTGATTGTGTGGTGTTGTTTATGAAGGGTTTGATAAACCTGTGCAAGAAAAGGCAACACTAAGATGGTCTAAAGCGTAAGAATACCAATGGCATATTCATATAGTGTACACAAGAGTTAACCAGGAAACCCTTAACTAGGAAAATCAACTTAACTCAGGGCTGCACCCATCTCTATCTCACTGTATTAACTTCATCATTCACAATACAATATTTAGGCATTCTCCAACATTCAATATGCTAATCTGTTAACCTAGATTGATAATAATCCATATAAAATCTAGAGGCATGTTAATATTGAGTTGCCCATCCAAGTATAGATTCCCAAGGCGAGCATAATTGAAACCTAGTTTTAGGTCAAAAATTGTCCGAAATAAAGAATTGGCAAGTGACAATTGATGATTATGTTTTCAAATCCAAATTTAACTTATTTTTAAAGAAAACAATCCCTTGGGAAACCTAGGGACACATCCCCGTATTGCGTGGATGGTCATCATAGTAAACCCGTTAACTTAGATTGATATGACTTAATTCCTGTAGGACACAAGCACAGGCTTTTACCCCCGCTGCTTCCTGTCGTTAAACCCTCAACCCTACCAGAGTGATATGACTCGAGTTGGTGGTAGGGTAATGTGGTACTTAAATCTGTTGAGCTATTCCTACGGGGCATAATCCAAATTTAAAGTTGGTTATGTGTTATAGTGATATAATTTTGGTCTCAACATAAATGGAAGCGTTGGGTTCTATTTCTTTGAATATGAGGAAGAGATGTTGGTCATTTGGAATAAATAAAAAGATAGCATTGCATGACCTTAATATGAATGTGTATGCAAGCTACCTCATTAGAAGAAATAAGTGGTATGCTAGATGTTGTCATTCAAAGCGATCAAGAATTGCAACAAAAGTACAAGATCACAAGGAAAATTTCCAAATTTTTTAACAAATATTTGTCAGAAAAAGAAAAGGCAATTTATTGTTTTAAGAGTCAAAACAATATCTTTCTCGCAATCTTGCTCATAAAAGTAAACTAATTAAAATGATTGAAAAAATGTTTTTGAAATTTGAAGTGCAAGATGTTGACAAAGAAACGTGTACATACTACAAACTCGATTAAATTTAAAGATCAATTTGTTAGTACTAACACAATTTTATCAACTCAGAAATCAGCTAAAGTATATGATGGAAATGTTAATACACAACCTAATGTCAATCAAGATTATCCTAAAGTGGAGGTTGAGAAGATTTTTTCAGTAAAATCCTATTTTCATCCTAATCACAACAGTTGTCTTTTTGATCAAAACAACTTATTTACATTGTCATTTTATTTAAATTATGCTGTTAAAAATGGCTGCTATACCAAATGCTCTTACGCATCATAATGTTGAGCAGACTTTAACTCGCATTTCTCTGTGAGCCTCCCATAAAAAACGGAACCATAATATTTGTGGCATATTTTTTTGTCAGAACATTGACATCCACTCATATCAATCATGTCTTGGGATAAATGCCCTGCAACATTCTCCACCCGCATGCCCATATTAGTTTACAAATACCAAGTGGCTCAAATATATTTATATATGTGTTACAAGTGCATGGGCTTGTCATACTTTCATGTCTCAGAAAACAATTGCAAAATAACATTAAGCCAGACAAAACCTCTTGAATGAACATCAATATAGTTCTTTTTCAGAATCTTCCATGAATCTTTTTCTGCTAAAATGTTTAGATTGCAAAACATGGAGAATTCTTTGATAGACTTTACTGGAGTCATTGAAGGAGTCCTTCACGTGCTGCTGTCACCAACTACAAAGGTTCCCCATGCTATTTATTGTGATTAGATTCTATTACGCAAGTGGCAATGGCACCAATGTTTGCCGGACAAAATATTCCACTGTTAATTCTCAAAAGAACTCAGAATACACACACTAAAGGGGCACAAATATATTCACGAAATTCAACATGAAGCTGTAGATTCTATTCTCTTAAACGTCTCTCGAAGAATTACGGATTGTTTCATTTGACAACCAATAATCAACATATTCTATTAAATCACATGTTTTGAAATGAAAGTTAGTCACCTATTTTGGTGAGTTTCATTTAACGCAAGAGAAATATTTTTTTTGTTTTGTTCCGATAAATAGGAAAACAAATATGTAGATTTGGCATTCATCTGTTGCTGATTATCTTGCAATCCTTCGATGGTGTACTGCTGATTTTCTCCAAACATGACCTTTTACACCTAGAATTCAGCTCAAACTAAGCTGCGTATATTACTCTATGTTTCTCATATCCTAATCATCTTCCAGTGCATAAGAAATTGTAGCATTCAGTCAGAAGGGAAGAAAGTATAATTATAGAGTTTCACCTTCCAAGATCCTCGTGGTCAGGTATGCCCAGGAAGCTGTGTGATTCCATAATAACTGGACACAACTACTTATCAGAACCGACCATTGACCTGTAGAAGTAGAGCAATCTTTCTTTGTCCATCCGCTTGTGTGCCATGATATGGTCTTATGTGGAAGATTTCTTTGTTCTAATATATCATGGAAACTCTGTCAAAGAAGTTACTGTTAGCTTAATAAAATCCGTGAAAGTTCATTGAAACACAAATATTGGAAACTACATCCAGTTTACTCTCAAACAATTGTTCTTTTGACTTGACTACAAAATGTTGGCCTATTAAAAAAAATTAATTTTTTGCTAGTGTTTAATATCAGCAACTATTGGAAATGAATAAGAAACATATTCTACTACTAATCTTTAAGTTTATGAATTTTGTATGCAGGAAAGAGATATTTCAGCTGCTACCAAGAAGCTTAGTGAATGCCAACAAACAATACTTGCGTTAGAGAAGCAATTAAAGGTTCTTGCTGCTCCAAGTGATGTTAAAGATTTTTCATTTCAGTCATCTTCAGGTTCACCATCACTTGAAAAAAATACTCCAAGCAGAAATCAGCGCGCCTCTCTTTTTGATCACATGCAAGCTGAAAGTACAACTGAAGAATCTCAGGAATGTCCACCTGAGTCGCCAAAACCAAAAGAAGTTCTGTATCCAAGAGCAGAGAATGATGAAAATTCTCAGCAAGAGTCACATACTCCAAGGAAGAGTAAAAGTGGATTACTTTATGGTTCTCAGATACTGACAGATTCCCCAAATGTTGATGCTCACAAACATGTCCAAAATCATACCAGTGGAGACAATTCTCACGCAGATTCAAATACCACCTCAACCACGTCTCCAGCAAAATTCTTTAGTATGAAGAAAAACAGCTCAGCAAATGAATCTTCTAGTGCTGGAGCAATTGAACCTTATTCAGCTAAAAAGCGTAGCCGTGCGGGAGGCTTTAGTAGATTCCTCATGCGGACAAAGAAAGGGCGTTGACAGGGTTCAGTTATCCAATTGATGAAGGCTTAAAAACTTCGCCCCACTCCCCCACCATTATTTTCATTTCAACTTTCTTACTACTTTGATGCATCTCGATAACTTGTTAGAAGGTTATTCCAGCTTCTATTGTATCATGTGAATGATATGGATTTGGCATCCTCACTGTTCATTACCACACCTGCAAATCAAGCATTAGTATTTGTTGGAGTGGTAGTTGAGTTATTAGGCTGACTGGTTAATGTTGCTGCTCCAAACTTATATCTGGCTGACATCTAGTGATCTACTGAGTGAGGAGTTTTATGCAGAAAGGAAAATGAAAAGGCTACTTGAAGTGATCATAACTCTCCTGGACTCTACCGGAATATGATTGTATAAGTAGGGCGATCTCCTTGCTCTTTTATATAACTCTTTCTTGAGGATGTTAGTAATCCGAGGGAAAATTTGTTGCATATAAATTTCAGGTTTACCATCTTGCTATGACTTCCTTGTATCCTATGCATGAATGCAATATCTCAATCAGTTGTAGCTTGCTTGTGCAGCAAGAGATGGGTATTCCCTCCCTATTTTCCTGGTTCAAGGCCTGCCACATTGCTTATCACGGAAGAGATGCATCAGGGAGAGATTGCTGATTCATTATTTTTGGGGCTTGGTCTTACCCCATGCCCCTTTCAGTCTCTCTGACATAGAATGAAGTTTTGGCAGTTGTTGATCATGAGGTTGGGATTGCTAGGTTTCCCACCATGCTGATAACTGGAGGGTTTTGTAACAAAAACTTGAATTTGAGGAGAATGTGACATCAACAGGTACAAAATAAAGGTGAAGTTAACAGTCAGGTTGCTTCTCCAAAAAGTAATGCTCAGTTATAGATAATAAAGAGGCTAAAGGCTTATGGCAGGTCCCGTCCCCTGGAATGACAAAATACGAAGCTCTGCAACTGCTATTTTCAACAATACTTAGCCAAAGTAGAATTTAACAGGTGACTAGTATGTGCATTGAACAAAGAAATCACTGAACTTTGGCTCTGCATAATTTGCATGGATTTGACACACTCTTGTGCAGGCATTATGTGTGGTGTGAATAAATGAAGTAGAGGAGAGACAGTATGAACTGCAACTTTCTTAATGGTTGCGAAGAAGATGGTGTTATATACACACGATATGTTTTAAAGTCATTTGTCCAAATAAAGAAAATCAGCATTTGTTGCTTGCTTAAAATGTTACTGATATATGCAGCTGCTGTTATACTGGTTTGTTTATATTGGTCAACGCTATAAGCATTTAAGTATTTTTTTACTCAATCTGACTTTGATAAATTGTGTTGTAGTAATGTCTCCAATATCCCGGAGAACCTGGTGAAGTTGATTGAACCAAGATGATACCTTTCTTTATAAACAAAATGCCTTGACATAAGAAACAAAGGATATATATATATATATATATAGAGAGAGAGAGAGAGAGAAATTGTGGTGTAGTAATGTGTCCAATATCCCGGAGAACCTGGTGAAGTTGATTGAACCAAGATGATACCTTTCTTTATAAACAAAATACCTTGACATATAGAGAGAGAGAAAACAAAATGCCTTGACATAAGAAACTAAGAATATATATAGAGAGAGAGAAGGAGAGAGAGAGAGGAAGGTGTTGGACTTGAATTTAATTGAAATTGTCCAAAACTAGAGAGACAGATTTTGCAGGGTAAATTGACTGATAAGTAATCAAAGCAGCAAGGATTCCCTTTACTCCAATGTACTAAATAATACGTTGCCAACTTGCCAGTATTACCATTTCAGTGAGAAACTATTCCCTACATTGGCACTTTCACATGTTCTTTATGATTCCTGTTGGTTGGAAGCGTTTTTTAAGAGTAGATAGTTTGTAATAAGTTTGAGTTTATGCAACTTATGATGACTAGATTTGACATTTTGATTTGTTTTAAATTGTATGGCGGTAAAGTCGTTCAATTAAACAACTAGAGAATAAAAAACTTCAAAAAAATAATTTCAGTAGTCCCTCCAGGTTTTAGTCGGTGATTTTAAGTCACCGTGATGCAGAAGACGAAATGTGAAGAGGCAAACCTGTCCAGATCTTCCATCAATCACAACTAAGAAAAGAGTGTCCAGTAGGCCTGTTGAGCTGCACTATATCTTTTAAATAACTAATAGTCAGTAACTGTGTGATGATGCATTTTAGTTGTTGCATGGATGCCTAGAGTTTCATGGCATTATGTGACCATTTAGGATTAGTATATATAAATATTCTGGCTATTTCATTGACTCTATCGGTAAGGGCCAGTTTAATAATGCTAAACTCTTGTTTACCTCGGAATTGCCTACGATTCCTCACCTAATCTAAACTGTTGTCCATGATATCTGAAGACTTATTACCTTGCCCCATAATGTTAAATAATGCCATATAAAGAGATGTCTTAACATGATTTTAAGAAATCCCGTGCAAGGAAGTGGTGTATGTTTAAAAATTAAGCCCAGTTAAAACAGCATAATGAAGAACATTGTGCTTACGCAAAAACGTAGTGGCATATGCGAAAGTGATACATCGTGTAAATTGCCCTCTCTACTAATCAGCGCTGTACTTGTCAAGATAAAGTGCAGGGGAACAGATGATAATATCTTCAGAGACCAGATACATACAGACGTAGATCGGATATAGTATTTACAGCATGTTGATGGTTTGCAGTATCTAGCATCTGCCTCGGTTGTTTTGCTGAATTTGGGTGATCTGCAAACATTGTAACAAATTGAGATAAGTTGAAGTATTCTGTCGTTGGGTGAGGTAGCTGGTACATTACAGATTGATACGAGTATAGATCAAGCGCTATGGACTTTGGGGAGCACACAATTTCAATGAAAAGAAAAATCTCACCGATGCCTTGTTGCTGGTAAAATCATAGCTGTTTGATTGACAAGAGAAAGCCTCCGCTACTGGGCAGTGGAGTAATCAAAACTATTAGTAAGATGGCTGTGTCATTCTGCTAGCAAGCCATTTCGGCAGTAAAGGATTTGTATATAAGCGGGAGAAGCCATTCCACTAGTAAAAGGATTTGTGTGTAAACAGAATGATTAAACTAATGACAAAGTCCGGTTCATTTTACCAGAAAGTCCATATCCAAGTGCTAACCTTTGTAAGGTATTGTCAATGGTAAAGCGGTCCATTTGGGGGCATACATTAGTTGTTGAAAAACTTTCTTGACAGAGAAAACAATCATACAACTAGTTGCTTGAAATAGACATTTCAATTTTCAGAAATTGTAGAAGACAAAAGCCCAAAGTTGTAGAAGACAAAAGCTTCTGGGTTTGATTTTAACACCAATTTCTCAATATGAATGGTTGCCAAGATACCATGAACTTCTAGGAAATGTCTATATTGAATTGTGTATAGAGAATGTTCACATGCATACAAATAAACATAGGATTTGAGAAATGTTTGGTAAGTTGTAGAGTAGATAACGAGGGGTTGATGAAAGCTCAAGAGGAGGATAGCAAAATTAATATTCAACTACTTCGTCTCTGATAGAGATGCAAAGACAATTATAGTAGAGAAATGAGTCCAACTGTAAGGATTGGGATTGAAGTAGTAGAAATACCGAAGGGAACTAGGAGGACTTTGAACTAGATGATCGTAGAGGAGGTAATGAGGGGTTGATAAAAGCTAAGTGGGGCATAGCAAAACTTATAATAAACTATTTTGACTCTGATAGAGATGCAAAGGAAATTATAATAGAGAAACGAGTCCAAGGAAATTATAATAGATAATTGAGTGCAACTGCAGGGATTGGTGATTGAAACAATAGAAACGCCTAGTTAAACTTTGAATTTAATCACTGATTAAAGCAAGATAAATGATCACTTTGAATTTGATCATTGATTAAAGCAAGATAAATGCCAAAGTCAACAAGTAAGATTTTGAACTAGATGATAATAATAAGCTATATTAGACTATGACCTCGATGATGATAATAAGGTAGATTCTTTTGTTGGTTTAGGGCGGGTTAGGAAGGACCTGGAAGGGGTTAGTCTTATCAAGGTAGACTTTCCCCTTATTCTTGGTGGACCCCAATAAGGATGACGTTGAACTAAATGGAGTTAACGATAAATATTTTCTCATTTTTAAGATTGATGAAGATTTTTTTTTTTTAAGGGTTACTAAGATGGATGAATATATTTTTAGGGTTATTAAGATGGATTAAGATTGTATTTTGGGTGCATAAATGTTTTTAAAGAAGGGAATATCACTCATTCTTAGGATTATTAAGATGGATTAAGATATTGTTTTGGCTACATAAATGTTTTGAAGGTAGAGAATATCACTCATTTTGGTTATTAAGATGGATTAAGATTGTATTTTAGTTGTATACATGTTTTTAAGATAGGGAATATTCACTCATTTTGACTATTAAGATGGATTAAGATTGTATTTTAGTTGTATAAATGTTTTTAAGACAGAGAATATCACTCATTTTAAAATTGAAGTCAACAACAAAAATCTTCTATTCTTAGGGTTACTAAGATTGTATTTTAATTACATAAAATATTTTAAATTTCTTAGGGTTACTAAGATTGTATTTTAATTACATTAAATGTTTTAAATTAGGGAATATTAAGTGTTGAAGTATCTTTACTAAGATGGATTAAGATTGTATTTTGATTACATAAATTTTTTTAAATTAGGGAATATAAAGTGTTGAAGTATGAAGATATGATTGCAAGCGACATATAATATATAAAAGTTAATAATATGATTAAGGTAATAATATACTTAATAAGTTATATAACTTTTTTAGTTTTAAAATTTTATTTAATAAATTAATAGTGAATGTCCAAAGTATGTATAGGGAGGTAATGTTTTTTATTTTCGAAGTTTTAAATTTTATTTTGTAAATTAATGATAATTCTTTTTCCAAATATGTAAGATATTGATTACTAATTTATGTTTTTATTGTTTTAGTTTTTAAATTTTACTTAGTAATTTAATGATAAAAATGTCATGATACATGGAAATTTTTTTGTGGAAAAAAGAATTTTATTTACCAAATATGAAACAAATTACATTTTACAGATGTGTAGTCACATTCTAGAGATATCGACCAAGGGAAGAGAAAAAGCTCCCTCAAAATGGCCGAAGAGGATGACCCAAAACCCTGCCCGAATGATTGTAGCTACACATTTGTCATTACAAAATCCTATAGAAATAAGGGCAGAGCAAGGTCCCTAAAAACTTGACTGTAAACAGTCCCACAAAACCAAAAAGAGCACCACAACTCACATACAATATCCTAGAAGGATAGAACAACTGGGTATAGGTTGCATAGGAAGCCCAAACTTACAACCCAGAAGCAAACGTCCAAATGAAGTTGGTAGGGAAAAAAACCGAAACCAAAAAAGCCATGGCACTTTACAAGTTTGTTGACAGACAATCGATGACGAGGGAAAAACAACAACGAAGGGGGATGGGAAACAACACCAACAAATCGATCCGAGCAGCACCACGAAATTGGCAATGACATAACTTGACCAATACATAGCAGAGGACGAATCAAAGGGAAACCACGAACAAACAACCATCACATAGACGAGCTTGAATGGCGACGATGATAACACAACTTGTGAAAGGGAGCCCCAACTTCAGGATTAAGTGGAGCACGAATCCTTAGGGGCATGAACCAGAGAGGAGGTTGCTAGGGTTCCAACGACCCTCCTCGCTCCCTTAACTCCCGTAATATATGGAAGTTATATAATAATAATAATAATAATGTGTTCTCTCAAAATATGTTTAAATGATTTGTTTTTAATTATGATATTTGTTATATGTATTTTTAAAACTCTAGATATTCATTTAAATTTTTTATTATGATTTTTTGTTTCAATATATGTTTAAAGATTTTGTTTATTTGTTCCAATCTACATGTGATCTCTTCAAAACATTTATTAGTACCAGAATACTGTTGAATCATGAGTTGGTTGTATTATTCACAGACTTAGATATTTTTATCATTTTTGTCAATCTTGTCAATTTCAATCATTAATAGTAAGTATGCTACTAGCTATCGAAATGACATGCCTAAGTGTTGAAGGTTTTTTAGGGTCACCCTTCAAATGAAATTTAAGAGATTTATCTACCTTGTCATAAAAGAATACATCTCCTAATTCATGAAACTTTCTTAGTTTTAGGATTATATGTCTCATAGCTTTTTATCCAATTTGAAGATATACTTTTGACTATGTTAATCTTGTTCCTTCTTATCATGGGCATTAACATACTTTTAGATGAGCAGGAATAAGTTTATTCATTCACTAATATTCATATGGCTAAGCTCACTTTAGAATTGTTGTCAATTAATAAAATAGTCTGGATGGTTAAATGCTTTGGAGGAAGAAAAACCATGTAAAAATGAAAAAGGTGGATCAATTTGGTTTATGGTGCAAAATCATTGTTTTCTTTAGAAACTTATAAATATTTTAGTTGGCGAGATTCAATCTATATCTTCATTGAAGTCTTTAGTCCAATTAAGAGTAATATTTGATAAGAATTATGCAATCTAATGAAACTTGATTGATCTTCCTTGTGAAAAAAAAATCCTTTTCTTTTTCTTTCAACTTTAACATTAAATATTTTTTACTCTCCTTTCTCTCTCTTTTTTTTTTCACAAAGGAAAAATTCGTAACTTTCCATTATAATGATAAGTTACATGTTACATAAGCTGGTAGTGTATCACTACTGAAAACAGTCAAAGATCTCCTTTCTCTCTCTTGTTTCTTATGCAATCATCTTTTATTTACTTGGTTATTTTTATTTACAACTTCTTCCTTTCACACCCTTTTTCATTTATTTAATTATTTTATTTGCTACTTCTACTTCAAACTAATGTTAGGATTTACCTTTTGTTGTATATATAACTTCTCCCTCATTGTCTTTTATTTATTTAATTATTTTTATTTACTACTCTCTCAAACTCATATTACCATAATTGTGTATTATTTACTACTCTCTCATATTTTATCATTTCCACGAACTTTATTCTTACATTTAAGATTCTTCTTATTACTATTGATTAAGACCTCCTTATGAATTTAGGACTTAAATCTACGAACTTAGAGTTGCGAATTTTGGCCTTTGCAATTTCCATTGAAAGCTTTAGTGATTATGATAATGTTTAAGACATTACATCATATACCAAAGTTTTAATGGTGCTACTTGGCCTTACTTTTGACAAGGTGGCATACCATACTCAATTCAACAGTGATGATGGTATTAGGTTTAGAATAAACAAAGGTTGTGTTAAAATTTAAATAGTGAGGGTTAGTCTTCGATTCCATACTTCTCTTTTCGTGAATTGATTTTGACTTACAGGTCTAGGTTCAATTCCCAAGGTAGGTAAGTGACTTATTGTTGATAGTTGTACAAACTTCTATAATTACTGGGGATTCTTTCCAAAGAAAAGTCCATATTATAAAAATAATAAATGTTAGTTAACATGTTAATGAATAGACGCATCTTATCAAAATGACATGCACATTAGTGAAAAAGCTCATCGCTTAGGTATTTATAATGAGGGCCCTCATTGTAATCATCATCATCATCATATATATATATATATATATATATATAATCTCATTCAATTTTTCTGTACCATCTGGGATTAGAACCATCGTGGTCCAACTATACTTAGCAACCACTAATGCCATGCCACTTTGTTCATTGTTTTGTTTATGAAACCTAACAGTCACCGTACCATCTTTGTACATGTTCCTTGCGGTGATGCTATTGGCCACCATGCCTCATTGTTTGGTTGTCTCGCTTGTCCCTGTTCTGCTACACTTCCCCTACTATGTCGCTTTGTCCTCAATTGTCCACAACAATTTTCTGTCGACTTTGTTCACACAATCTTGAATAGTTTGACATATTTTTCATACAATCCTACAACCATCAGTGCTTAAAAACGTCAAAATTTATGTGGATTGGAAGGATTGTATCACGTCCTTATGGGGAACTTAACTAGCAAGGTACCTTTTTCAATTAAGTACTATTAAAGCTTAATAAATTAGGTTTTAAACCTGTATAATTAAATCTTGCAAACATATTCTTAATTTAACCAAAAAATATGCTATGAAAACACACATTAACACATTTTTTTTATTATCTTGGAAACCCAAAGCCTAGGAAAATCAAGAAGATTTTTTTCAATATATATTTTCCTGTATAATATTGCAATACAATATATATCCTGTGGCATCAATGAAATGCTAATCCATTTACCCTGGATTAGAATACAACTATAATTTCTTGACTGAAACTACGAAACCATGGGAAAAACCACTTTGCGCCACAAAATTGCTTCTAGTAAAAATTGTGCCAAGAAATGCCAAAATTGGATGCAAAAAACTACCCAAATTTATTTTTTTAGGGGTGTTGCATCCAAACTCCCACGTAGGGGGGCTTCTTCCTTCTTGAAAAGTCCTCAAATAGGGATGGATATAACACCCCTCCCCCCACCCCCCATGTTGCACATCACACATTTTTATAACATGTGGGGATAGTTGTGCAAAGAATATAACACATACCTAATATTCTCCCACTTGTTTTCTTTACAAAATGCGGGTCACAGGAGTACATGATCACCAATTTAAGGAAATTATGCCCAATGTTTCTTGACACTATGATAACTTCTCAGTGCTCACAAATTTTGTTAATGAATTTGTAACATTCTTCAAAGTTTTCACTTTTTTCCAGCAACACCTCGTCTTCAATCATCTCTCTCACAAGGTGATATTGAATATCAATATGATTTGTTTTAGAATGATAAGTTAGGTTCTTTGCTTGCATGAGGGGTTGCAATGTATTCAACTTCTATAGTTGAAAGTGCCACTACAAATTGTGTTTTGTTCATCCAAGTGATTGTTCCGTTAAACAGGTTAAACATATACCCACTTATAGATATTTTGTGATCCAGATCTCCGGCTTAGTTTGCCTCAACAAAGCGATTAATGTCCAACATTGTCTAACCCTAGCCTTCCTCAATAGAACAATCTATATTTAATAGTGCTTCAAAAATACTTGAAAAGCCTCTTTACTACTGTCCAATGCTCCCTCCCCAGTTTAGACATATACCTAATCAATAAACTATCACTACACATGCAATGTTAAGTCTAGTACAAACCATTGTATATATCAAATTTCCAACCACACTGGTATATGGAACACAAGACATGTCCTCTCCCTCTTTTTGTTTCTTGTGACATTGAACTTTACACCTATATGAATAGGCACCCTTATTGGTTTACATTCCGGCATATTAAACGTCTGCAATATTGTCTTAACATTCTTTTTTTGACTTAACTAGAGTTTCTTATTTGCCTGATCTCTTTTAATTTCCACGCCCAAGATAAAATTTGCAGCACCAAGATCCTTCATGTCAAATTTAAAGAAAAATTGAGTCTTCACTTAACGATTTTCCCGTCATTTCCAATAAAAAACATATCATTTACATACAAAACCATATAAATAACACAATCATCAACTAATTTGAATTATATGCAATCATCTACTTTGATCCTTCTGAAGCAAAGTCCCAATATATAAGTATCGAATTTTTTATACCACATCTTTGGTCATTGCTTTAATCCATGAGGGGTTTTTTTCAACTTGCATACTCTCTCTTTATTTCCTTTCAGAACAAAGCCTTTTGGTTACTTCATGTAGATTTATTCTTTCAAATCCTCATGTAGGAATGTTTCCTTCACGTCCATCTAACTTCAAAACCAAAAGCAACAACAATAGATAAAATAAATCTAATAGAAGTTAACTTGGCAACCAAAGATATCACCAAAGTCAATTCCCTCTAGCTTGGAATAACCCTTTGCTACTAATCAAGCTTTTTATTTCTCCACTATGCCTTCTGCATTCAAATTCTTTTTAAACATCCATTTTCTGCCAATGAGATTTCTTCCAGCTGGAAACTCCACTAAATCCAAAACCTCATTCTTGTCTAAGGATGCCATTTTTTCAACCATGGATTTTTTCCAAAATTTTCCATCCTCTAAATCCATTGCCTCCCTAACAGTTCTCAAGGATCATCATCAGTAATTAACAAAGAAAATTTTGAATACAAATATGATGGAGTATAATTTTTTGGTTGCCTTATTTATCGAACCTATTTCATCCAAAAATAGAGTATGTGGTTATTATTTTTCTGATTCCTATTCTTCTGTAGAGTCTGATTCATCATCTTTCATTTCAAACTCTATCATTTTTTGTTCTTTCTCTCTTAGTAGGATTTCCTGTTTGAAACATCTCTAACTTCCCTAAATACCACGTCTCGACTATACACAACCTTCTTAGTTTCTGGATTCCAAAGCTTATAATAATTTAGACCATTTTAATATGCAATAAAGATACACTTTTCAAATTTCTTATTCAACTTCCTATTCACCTTTTAAACATGTACATAAGAATCAAATCCAAATAACTTAAGATGTTTAAGTGAAGGTTTCTTATTAGTCCACAACTCATGTGGAGTCTCGTAATCCAATGCTAATGACAATGATCTATTTACCAGATAACACACAATTCCCATTGCGTCTGCCCAGAATTCTATCCTAAATCAACACCACCGAAGATGCTCATTTCTTTCTCCATCAATGTCATATTCATCATTTTTTCAACTCCATTATGCTGAGGAGTGTATGGTGTAGTCTTCTTCCTTGCTATACCACACCTACATAATGCATTGAATTCGTTCCTACATAATTTTCCACCATTATTTGTTCTTGACTCCTTAATTTTATTTTTTGTTTAAGTTTTCCACAAGAGCCTTAAACTCTTTGAACTTGTAAAAATCTTAGGAATTATTCTCGAGGGAATATAAAATGAGACATAGTACATAGATTTACCCAGTGATGAAACATGTTATGTTGTATTAGTCCTTGGAGAGAGTGTCTAGTTGGGAAATTGTGCCAAGACAATAAGCTGGCCTACTTTAGGTCCAAGTTGGCCCTTGAACTAGAGGGGGATGTCTCAAATGTTATGAGGCTTACCTGTTTTTCATTGTCACTAAAAAATAGCCTTTAAAGCACAATGGTCATATTTAGGGAAAATGGGGGTTTGTTGAGTGTTGAAAAGTCAACAATAAATGTGTGTCTAATTTATTTTTCCCTTAATTAAATTGGACAATAAATTGTAATCTTATCTCATAATCACTTATAATAGTTAACTGAGTGTGATGAACTCAGTTAGCTCATGAATTTCAAGTTGAGGGTGGTTGGTGAGGCATGCAGAGAGATTCTATTAGTTATTGAGTCCAAGTTGCAGTTAGTGCATTAGTTTAATGCATGAGAAATCAAATAACTCAATTAATTGAGTTAAAATTAGTTTAACTAACTGTAACTGTTTGTTGCACTAGTGAGAGGTCAAGTGAATTAAATCAGATTTAATTCACATGAAATGATCTGTCATGTAACTGATGATTTACTATTAATAGCTGCATGCATGTCAGTTCCAGTGGAGACCTAATTGAGACAAAGGTCAAAGGGATGTTAACTATTAGTTGTATCATTAGTAGGCTGCCCGCATGCAGTAAAACACCCATAGGATTGTCCATGAGCATTGCGTAGTTTTGGAAGGCTGAATTTCCTAAATAATAGGGATTGCATTCCACATGAATTGTGCAAGCAAGGCTTGCTGAAAATTGGCTAAGTGTTGGTCGATTTTGTCCGGATCAGTGTGAGATAGTTGTGAGAGTGTAGGAGAATCTTGTGAGAAGAGTGCATTGTAATTGCTTCATGATTACTTTGGTGAATATAAAATAGAAGATAGAGGGGTTTTGAGCAACAAGATTTCCCTGGGAAAATATCTGTTGTGGTTTGATTTGCTTCTTTCTTTACTTGTCATGATTGGTGATAATGTTTATTTTCTGCAATTAATTTGTAGAAGGATTCAATATCTTTCTTTAGCATATCACATCATCGGATTGAATCCATTGGTATACATATTGTTTGTATAATTTTTACATTGAGAAGTGGTTTTTAATGGGTTAAACTCATCGCTTTAAGTATGCAGAACAACCCCCCCAAAAGTTCAACCAAAAGGATTTCTCTCAACCCTGAGAGATACCTGTAGTTGGTGATAATGAATGAAGACTACAAGAATAAATCAAAAAACCACATACCCAATATGGATATATATATTATCTGATACAAAAATAAAGTGCAAAGAAGATACTTCAAAGGCTCAACGAAGAACATGCCTCGATCATATGAAATTAGGGAGATAATGTATAAGTGCAGAGGGATAATAATGACAATCTGCTTGTATTATAATCTTAATGTTGAACATAACATCACCATGAGAAATAAGGGAAGTTGATTCTCAACTTTGACCATCTTATGTTCCACATAATCTAAATATGCTCAAAAGAAAAGATTACGTAAATTAATAAAAGTTAACACTCACAAAGAAGAAAATATGCCACAAGATGAGATAGGAAGTATTATAATCTTAGTGTTGAACATAACATCACCAGGGGAAATAAGGGAAGTTGATTCTCAACTTTGACCATCTTATGTTCCCCATAATCTAAATATGCTCAAAACAAAAGATTACAGAAATTAATAAAAATTAATACTCACAAAGAAGAAAATCCGCCACAAGCTGAGATAGGAATCTCTTGATTAAAACTTCTGAAAATCAAGTCTTAAAATATAAATTAGAAGTCTCTCCAAAAGCAAACCATTATTCTATTATAAATGATAATATTTATAAGAAAATAATCAATCTACTAGTTGTTTTAAGCTTTTAGGAAACTAATCCTATCAATAAACTAAAAAAAAAAAAAATCTAATTTGTTACAGGAGATCTAGATTTGCTTCTTGAAAAACTGCCAACTGCCCTTTAAATAGGGAAAGCTTTGCCACCTATTTAACCATTTTTTTATTCTATATTGGAGGAGTAATCTTTGCCAATTGTTGACATTTGTTATTCACCTCCTTAAAATCATGTAACTACAAAGTTCTCTATCACTAATGTTTTCCACTTGTTCTCCAGTTGACCCTTTGACTGCTATATTTATGTCCAAAGATATAGGAATAATCTTATCCTTGTTGATCCTTTTCCACAAATATCTTTTACAATGCTCTGTCACTTATGAAAAATGGGAATTTCTTGTGTGAGTCTCTAGCATTTAGGATAATGAATGGCCACCTACTGCAATATATTGAATAAGCCTGTCCACCATATCTTCCTTCACCTCTTGCATTTCTAGAGAAACTATTGTTGTCAAACAAGAACCATAAACACAGTTATCGATAAAATGAGAAAATTACTGATTACCCTTTTTTTTGAGGTAGCAAAAAAAACATCCGATTTTGAAAAGTGGTGATTCATAATAACCTTTTTTTTAGCATAGTTTTGACACTTTAAAATTTCTTATGATTTTTTTTTTTTTTTTTTAATAAATGTCATTGATTTTCATATCGATTTTGAAAAGTGGTGATGCAGGATTTTTGACACTTTACATTTTCTAATATCTTCTTCTTCCCTAAGATATTTATTTTTAAGTGTATTTTTATTATTTATTTTTATTTTTTTCTAAATTTTTTTTTTGTAATGAAATCTTCATTTTTTTGCATAGTTAAAAAAGAGGGTCATATTTTAAAATTAAGATATTTTTATGTTTATGTATTGTTAATTAATATTTCAATGCACATCAAATAATTGTCACTAAAAAACCAATATTTTTAAACATATGACAAAAAAATACACATTTTCAATATAAATACAATGAAAAAAATACACATTTTGAGAATTTTTGTTAATTATCAACATGTTAAATAAAAGATTTTTATTGGAAAATCTTAACAAAAAACTTAAAAAAAAAACAATTTTTGTGAATTTTATGTCAAAAATGAATAATAATCATAGTTTTATTTTGCAAAAAATAACGATTCTTCTCATAACATCTCAAAGTCTAAACATTATAAGTAAAACTGATGAATAACTCTCAAAATTGAGCTTTATTTGCAAGCATACCTTAAAGTTAATCAATAATATTAGCCAATCCATGTTCGACATCTTCTAGACCTTCATTAATGTCTTCTTCCACAACATTTTCTACTTCAGTTTGGTCATTGTTCTCTTCTAATGTATCTTTGATGTATGCAAATCTTCCAAAGTGTCATTTTTAAATCATTTCATATAACGGTGGTTGAGGTTAATTTTCCTTTTTTTCCACACATGATTCAATATAATCCCCTTTCCTCAAAACAACTTCTTGCATTGCATCTGGAAGAAATTAAAGAACATTAATTCTTTGTTGAGTAAAATTGCATTGTAGTGAGCCTTTTTCAATGGAAATGCAATTTCTTCATTTTTGTAGGCAACATGCTAGTGTTATACCTAATCATCAAGCACAAAATAAATACTTTAGAAAATTAGTATAAACACATAAAAACTAATAAAGAAAATATTAAAATTCAATTTTATATAGAAAAATTTCCCCAAACCTGAGAATAAATCCAAAACCCAATCTCCTTCATTTGAACATAGATCTATAAGATAGATAATCAATGTTTACATTTTTTTTTTTTTAAATGTTAACTATCTCTCCTTTTGCATGTTTATCCTTATATGTTAGTTTTATTACGACAACATATTGAAACAATACTTGACTATGACTCTTCTCATCTACTCGATTCAGAAGAACATGTTTATAGCTATCATATTTTGTTCAACATTCAACATGGATGAACTCACAGTCATTTATAATAGGCCGATCTTCGGAAGAAACAAGATTTGACTTCTGCCTGTAACATGACACAGTAAAAGTTCAATTAACTTGTATATACATAATTTTTTGTAGTATTAATCAAACATACAATTTCAATGTCTTACCATGTGAGCTGCATCCTTGAGTTTTCTTTTCCCTTGAAGTTTTTTAATAACATTGCAAATTGTGTCTCTGAATGAAATGTCGCAAATCTCCAAAGTGGTGATTTTGTGACTTCTTGAAAGCCCGTAACCACTTTACTAAAAGCTTGATAAGTATAAGGTTCACTATCATATTCAATGTTTAATTGAAACCATATTTGAATTTACTCTGCCACCTTTTGAATTGATTTTATCTTCAATTTGATAATCTGTTTCCATTAAACATTCCTTCCGAAAGCTTAGACTGACTTTTGTCTTATCCCCACCACATTTTTCTACAAATTCATTATGAATAAATCTGACCCTTTGGATGAAATTCATAGACATTTTTTACTCATTATCTGCATTATGATCTCATGCTAATAACTTTGCTTAAACCAACGTTAATGATGCATTTCGTTGCTTCAAAAAGAGAGTTATTGGGATATTCCTCAATCAATTGTCTTTTAGCCTCAACTGAATAGTTCCCTCCAATTACATAATATTTATATTCAAAACACAGTGTCTTGTCAAATTTCTGTTTGTTGGGAACCTAATTTGGATCAACAAGAACCACATAATCCACCACATGCACATATGGATTGAACCTGGACAATGTTTTCATATTATGTACATGTAGGTGATATGCCTTTCTAATTTGATATTGAGATCGTGCTTCATTTGGCCTATAGTATTGACTCACATTAAGCTGAAATGTTTGGCCACTGTTAATTAATTTATTATTTCTTAACTGATCTCAAATGACAATTTGTACTGTTTTAATAATTCCATCCTCTAACTCAGCACCTGATGTTATGATTCTCTGCTGCCTAGAGCTTTCACTTTGTTCTTGACTGTTGTTTATGATTTTTACAGGTTGACCAACATTTGATTTCTTCTTCTTACCGGTTAACATATCTTTTTTTTTTATAAACAAGCTCTTCATCAAAAGCTAGAAGAGAGATATCCTTGGCCATTTTTATTTTTGGTGTTTTATTTTGTTTCTCCTTTTCAACAACAGTTCTAATCTCCTCCTAACTAGTGGTAACATATTTTTCAACTTCATCTTCCACATCTTCAAAAGAAACATGGTTTACTTTACTAGATTGACCCACCTTAGTGATTCTTTATTGATCCCCTCTTTGTACTATTGCAGTGTCACAAGCTATTGGTCTTTTCTTCCTTCTCCTTTCTTCTTCTATTTCTATGTGGAAAGTGTTGATCACAATCATAATATTTGGCTCTAGATAATAAACACCCTCCAACGTGATTGAAAGACTCTCAACAAAATTTTATGAAACATAATACAATATGTCAATGATCAATAGTTTATAAAAATTTGAATGATCCTTACAATAATGCATAACAAATAAATATAAATAAGCATACTTACGATGTTATTTGAAATGTTTCTTGCAATTTCTGCACACAATTGTGTAAATTCTTCATATGTGTCATAATGGACCTTTGAGAGACGATATCTAACCTTTTCACATGTATTGGCCAATCTTGAAATAACATAAACAATGTCTGTATTCAGCACCAAACATATGTCTCATACTCTACCCATCACCTCATATGATTCACCAAAGTTAATTACACCACAATACAGATCGATATGTACACCATCATCGGTTTCACTGTCTTGAAGATGCTATGAAAGATTTGTTTTATTTATTTCTCGTGCATTCTTCCATTCTAAAAAAATCTTGAATGTACTTGATGGGCCACTTCATTAGGGGAATTTTGAGGTTTAAAATGGGTCTCCTAAGGAATTTATAAAATAATAGTAGAAATAATAAAATAATATTAGATTACATCATCAAATTTTAGAGGGAAAAAAGGAAAAACTATTTTTTCAACTCGTATTTTCAACTTATCTCTCTATGGGTTTACTCAAATTTTGAGTGGGAACACTCATTGGATGCATAATTTGATTCCTCATCAAAGGAGTACCCATGTTGTATACTTTTGATGGACCCTGCTACATGAAAAATGAGAAATACATGAAAAACATGATTGCAATCACATTTTTCGATGTATTTCTCATTTTTCATGTAGTAGGGCCCATCAAAAGTATGCAACATGGGTACTCCTTGGAGGAGGAATTATATTTTGCATACAATGAGTACTCCCACTCAAAATTTGAGTAAAACCTTAGGGAGATAAATTGAAAATACAAGGTGAAAAAATAGTTTTATTATTCTTTAATCTTTTTAATTTATACTTCAAAAATGACGAATCATCCCCCATGGTTGAAATCATCATATTGAATCCTATTGGTTCTTATAAAGTTTATTTTGGCTATATATTTTTCTTAGAAGGCCCATTTTAAACCTCAAAAGTTCTCTAATGGGTTGACTTTTATTACGTTTCTCAGTTTGGGTGTGTTCAACCGAATCCATAGTGCATCCAACATTATCCATAATGCATCTAGATGCAACTTTAGATTTGACAATTGTTGCCCTTGGTCCAGAATTAATCACAAAGATCTTTGATGGCATCTTCCTGATATATATATATTTGTTAATGAAAAAACACATAATTTAATTAACTGAATTTTTGTTTTAAAAATTTACCAATATAAATTCATTTTTTTTAATATATAAATAATTTTTTTTAAACATATAATTATATATATTTTTAAAATTAATCGAAATTTAATTAAAAAAATAAAATAAAATAAAATAATAATAATAATTTTTATAAAACCATAAAAATTAAAATAAAACTATATATTTTTTCCAAATATAACTATATAGTTTTAAAATAATATATATATATATATAATTTTTTTTTAAAAGCATAAAAATTAAAATAAAACTATATTTTTTTTTTTCAAATATAAATATATAGTTTTAAAATTATATATATATATATATATATATATATATATATATATATATATATATAATTTAAAAAAATAAATATAAAACATTTTTTTTTATAAATTGTGTATAATTAAAAAAAAAAATATAAGAGAAATTATTTATTATATATATAATAAAATAAAATTATATATATATATATAATTTTAAATAATCTATATAATTAAAAATAAAAATAAAAATTTGGCCGAGCCGAGGGTCGACGGGTAGGCTAACTGGGCCCTGGAAGACCCGTTGGCCGGCCTTGAACCCCCAGTTGGGCGAGGGTTGGAGGATGGCAGGAGGGGCCACGGCAGCCCGCCGGCCGACTTTTAGCCCACGGTTGGGCGGGGGGTCGATTCTTGCTTAGTGCCTGGTTGATTCGCTCTTGGGTATATCCCTAGCTGATGATAATTACCTTGATTACTACTTTCAAGTGGTTGTTTCTAGTCATCATAGTTGAGAGACAAGCCGATAGCCGGATAACCAGTGGTCATGTACTACGACTTGTCAACCTCAATCATTCTAATGGCGAGAGAAAGGAGAATAAGAGAAATTTCCCATATTAACTAGAAGACTTGGAACAAAATTGAACCCTTGCCCTGCCGGGGCTTGGAGGTCAGCGAGCGGGTTGCTGCCTAGCTAGGCGGGGGGTCGATTCTTGCTTAGTGCCTGGTTGATTTTCTCTCGAGTCTCTTCTACTTGATGATAATTGCGGTAATTTACTAATGCTGGTCAACCTCAATCATTCTGATGGCGAGAGGAAGGAGAATAAGAGAAATTTCCTATATTAACCAAAAGACTTGTAACAAAATCACTCGCATGGAGACATTTACCTTATCTATTGTAACAACAAATCAATATATATATATATATATATATATATATATATATATATATATATATATATATATATGTATGTATGTATGTATGTATGTATGTATGTATGTATGTATGTATAATTTGCATATATACGTTTCCACTTGACTAAATAGATAGCTCTGGATCAGAATCGACCCCTCGCCCAGCAGGGGGCGGAGGCTGGCAGACAACGCTGAGGGAGCCCGTCGACCAGCCTCGAGACCCCGGCTGGGTGGGGGGTCGCTTCTTGCTTAGTGCTTGGTTGATTAGCTCTCGATTATGTCCTTAGCTGATGCTAATTACCTTGATTAATACTTTCCAAGGGTTGTTTCTAGTCATCATAGTTGAGAGGCAATGCCGAAAGCCAAATAACCAATGGTAATTTACTACAGATGGTCAGCCTCAATCATTCTGATGGCGAGAGGAAGGAGAATAAGAGAAATTTCTCATATTAACCAGAATACTTGAAACATAATCACTCACATAGAGACATTTACCTTGTCTACTGTAACAACAAACACACACACACACACACACACACATATAATTCGCATATATATGTTTCCACTTGAATAAATAGATAGCTCTGGCTCAGAATAGACCCCCCACCTAGCTGGGGGCTGCAGGCTGGCGGGCGGTACTGAGGAAGCCTGCTCACCGACCTCCGGGCCCTGGCTGAGCGGGGGGTCGATTCTTGCTTTGTACTTGGTTGATTAGCTCCTGAGTCTTTCTCTAGCTGATGCTAATTACCTTAATTACTAATTTCTAGGGTTTGTTTCTAATCATCATAGTTGAGAGACAATTCTGATAGCCGGATAAACAATGGTCATTTACTATCGCTGGTCAGCCTCAATCATTCTGATGGGGAGAGGAAGGAGAATAAGAGAAATTTCCCATATTGACTAGAAGAATTTGAATATAATCACCCACATACAGACATTTACCTTGTCTATTGTAACAAAAAATCAATATATATATATATATATATATATATATATATATACGTTTCCACTTGAATAAATAGATAGCTATGGCCTGGAATTGACCCCCCACCAAGCCGGAGGCTAGCGAGTAGGGTTGCGACAACCTGCCCGTCGACCTCTAGTGCCCGTATGGGTAGGGGGTCGATTCTTGATTAGTGCCTGGTTGATTCGCTCCGGAGTCTATACCTAGCTGATGTTAATTACCTTGATTACTAATTTCCAAAGGTTGTTTCTAGTCATCATAGTTGGGAGACAAGGTCGATAGCCAGATAGCCAGTGGTCTTTTACTACAGCTGTTCAGCCTCAATCATTCTGACGGCGAGAGGAAGAAGAATTAGATAAATTTCCCAGATTAACCAGAAGACTTGGAACAACACTCACATAGAGACATTTACCTTGTCTATTGTAACAAAAGATCAATAGCTTTGGTCCAGAATCGACTATACGTTTCCACTTGACTAAATAGATAGCTTTGGTCCAGAATCGACCCTTCGACAAACTGGGGATCGGATGCTGGTAGGCGGGGCTGTGACAGCTAGTCCATCAGCCTCCCACCCCCGGTTAGGCGGGGGGTCAATTCTTTCTTAGTGTCAAGTTGATTCGATTCCGAGTCTGTCCCTAGCTGATGCTAATTACCTTGATTACTACTTTCTAGGGGTTGTTGCTAGTCATCATAGTTGAGATACAATTTCGAAAGCCAGATAGCCAGTTGTCATTTACTACGGCTGGTTAGTCGCAATCCTTCTAATGGCGAGAGGCAGGAGAATAAGATAAATTTCCCATATTAATTTGAAAGGCTTGGAACATAATCACTCACATAAAGACATTTACCTTGTCTATTGTAAAAATAAATCAATATATATAATTTTCATATATACGTCTTTGCTTGACCAAATAGATAACTTTGGCCCAAAATTGAACCCCCGCTCTACTGGGGCTTGGAGGTCGGCAGGTGGGCTGCCGCCCAGCTAGGTGGCGGGTTAATTCTTGCTTAGTGGCTGGTTAATTCACTCTCAAGTCTGTCCCTAGATGATGATAATTACCTTGATTACTACTTTCCAGGGGTTGTTGCTAGTCATCATAGTTGAGAGACAATGCCGATAACCGGATACCCAGTGGTCATTTACTGCTACTGGTCAGCCTCAATCATTTTGATGGTGAGAGGAAGGAGAATTAGTAAAATTTCCCATATTAACCAGAAGACTTGGAACAAAATCACCCGCATAGAGACATTTACCTTGTCTATTGTAACAACAAATCAATACATTGATATATATATATATATTTCATATATATGTTTCCACTTGACTAAATAGATAACTCTAGACCAGAATCGACCCCCCCCCAGAGGGGGTGGAGGCTGGCGGACAGGGCTGAGGTAGCCCGCCGGCTAGCCTCGGGACCGTGGCTGGGCAGGGGGTCAATTCTTGCTTAGTGCTTGGTTGATTAGCTCCCAATTCTATCCCTAGCTTATGCTAATT
>CM076575.1:910133664-910185837 GCA_034641835.2 Pinus albicaulis
GAAAGTCTGGTCCTTTGCAGCCCTTGACAACACATGATCTAGCTTTTTCTTACCTTCTAGGAGCTTGATATTGAATCTAGTGTATCTATGTTATTTTAGATCCCCAATATGTGATTTTCGGTCCTATAGTAGTCCTCTAAGTCTTCTTTCCAATGCCACAGTTCTGACCCAATTTGGATTCTTCAAGGAAGAGTTATGCCCAATATCTCACAATGCCCTAATTATGGACTGTTTTAGTAGAGAAAACTTGTATGGCATGCCACGTGTCACTTTTTCTTCATTAGGCTTTGAAATTGATAGGGCGAAAACTATAGTCCATACCCTATCTTCCACCTTTTACAGAATTCGAATCTGATACTCAGAGAGAGAGTTATGACGATTTTCCCAAGGTCACTTATTTGAGACGAATTTCAGGAGCCTGCAAAAATACTAACTTCCACAGATCATATCTCTGAAAATATTGTGCACCTTGATCTGAAATTTTCACAGGAGCTTCCTCAGGATTTTGGCTTTGCCTCATAAAAATTTCAGCTTTTGAACCTTTGTATAAAAAAATTTAGAGCGAAAATTAGACGATGACCTATTTCAGATGGCGAAATCCCTTACATAAGGAGGATATGAGGATCACAATTTATATAAATGCTTAGGTTGAGAGGGGCTTCAACAAGTGAACATGGGAGGGATTTTAGGAGCTTAAAAAATATTAACGTGCGACTTTCAGCGTTTATTTTGTTTGTGGGTTTAGCCCACTATCTGGGGTTACAAACTTCAAATATGAATATCTCTCAAACTGTGAAGAATTATGTGGCGTGCCATATATCAATGGAAACATATCGACAAGAAGAAACCATGAAAAGCATTCTTGACCCAGAATATAGTAATTTTGTAGGTAAAAATTCCCATGCAATATTGGGGTAGCCCCTGGTGCTACTTGGGTTGACATCAATGGCAACCACTGATCAACAATCTCCCCCTTTGGCATTGATGGCAACACAAGTACTCCCCCTGCGATCATGACACCTCTTCCTACAACATTCTCTCCCCCTTTGACATCAATGGTAAAGGGTAACTCCCCCTGACAAACAAACATCCTGTGGACCTGTACACACTTCCACTCCCCCTTTATATTATGAATAAGGAAAATCTAATGAGAACTTGGGAGGATCCCAAGCTTCTGGTGAAGATATTCCAATGCTTCACGAGTACTCTCACGATCATAAATGCTTCCTGCCTAATATGCATCTGTAAAGGCATGAATAATGAGATTTTTACCCTTGGGATACCACAAGCCATATTCTGTTGTTCCCTTTAGATATCGAAGAATTCTTTTGATGGCAATAATATGTGATTCTTTTGGTGCTGCTTGGAATCTTGCTACTTGTCCAACTGCTTGCATAACTGTATAGTTGGGAGAATTTGCTACATATAGAAATGTCAATGTAGATTCCTTTAACCTTTGATCATCCTTAGATGTTATTCATATCAAGATTTACCGCTGTTATAATGAATGAAATGATTTTAATCTTCCATTTGAATTTTCTTGACTTGTTTCCATAAGTATGTAACCAGCATGTAATATTCCTTTCTCTTGCTGAGATATTTGAAGCCCTAAGAAGTATTTTTGCTCACCAAGTAAAGAAATCTTGAAATCACTTTGCATCTTTATAGAAAACTTCTTACTTAGTCGATCATCACTACTACCAAATATTGTATCATCCTCTTTAGCTATTAGACGTGCTTTAGTTGCTTCATCTAGAACATATATGTCGTTTGGAGCTCGACTTGCTGTAGCCACAATTTCACCATACCTGCCTTTCCTGATTTCACATTTTGTGGAGTTGAATAGTATTGCATGTCATTGATCACACATTTGTCCAACATTGAGTAGATTGTGATTCATGTTTTCAACCAATAGAACATTCTTGTCTAGAGCATCTTTGCTTCTGAGAGTGACGATACTTGATCCTATAACATTTAAAGATCCATCATATCCAAAGGACACAATTCCATCCTTCTTCTCTTTCAGAGATACAAATTTCTTTCTATCTCTAGTCATATGCATTGAGCAACCGCTATCAACATGCCACACATCTTTGTTGTTTTGAGCCTTGAGAGTGAGAGCACAATTATTAGTCTTCTTCTTCTTCCATGTTCGTTTGTTCTGTGGCTTCGAAGATTCTTCTGGAGGACTTTCAAGTCCGCAGTCTTTGGCTATGTGTCCAAAGTTTCAAAATTTGTAACATTCAATATTGTTTCTTAAATATTAAAATATGTTGATGTTTCGCTAAGCCCTGGGAGGTTCATATTTGACAGATCTCCTGGAATTGTATTCGTTCCTAGGATACGTGCGACATTATATAGCTTTATGACCAAATTTTCCACATGAGTAAAAGTAGCCATAAAAAATATGTTGGTACCTGGATGGAAATCTTTGTCGAGGAATTTTCTTCCAAGGTTGTTCTTGCGAATCTTGTCGAATGAAGTCTACATGCATGTAAGATCTCATAGGTTCATTGTATTTTGTTGCAGAAGGTCCTACTTCTTCTTCTTTGTAACCGATGCCAGTTTTGTCGTTGTAAGATCGTTGATTGTTGATGAGTTCTTCCAATTCCCTTGAGCTGTTGGCATAGTTTTGGATAGTTTTTCCTTTCATCACTTCCTTACGCAGCGAGACTACTTCGGCTTCTAATTCTTCCCTTTCTTGGTTTCTTTCTTCCAACTTATTTTGAAGTGACTCTTCAATGCATTTGTGTTCTTCAACTTCAATTTTGAGACCTTGAACTTGTTCTTCAAGGGTATTGGAATGGATCTTTTCTGCCTTGAGCTCTTTTATAAGCTTGATTGCTTCCTTAGAAAATTCTTCTATGGTCAATCCTTCTTCTTCGTTGTTTGATACCTCTTGTTTGTTGTGCTTGGCCATAAACAATACTCTCTCATTGGCTTCTTCTTCACTATCATTGTCTTCATCGAATGATGAGCTATCTTCTTTAGAGAGAAATTTCCTTTTGGATCCTTGCTTGTTGAATTTCTTAAAGCCTTTCTTTCCTTTTGAGTTGCCATCACTTCTGTTCAGACATTTTTTTGCGAAATGCCCAACCTCACCACTACCAAAACATATCAATGGAAGTTTACCTTTAAAATTTCCCTTACCAATATTTAGTTTTCTCGTAAAGTAAGCATATTCTTCATTTGAAAGACCTTCTTCATCATCTCCCTTTTCTTCACAGTTGCAGGTGCATGTCTTTTCAATTGAAGGTTGTTTGTCCCTATTGGTTTTCTTAGATGCAACGAATGTAGTTTCTAGATGCGAAGTACCCTCTTCTTCATCAACTCTCATTTTGTACGCTATGAGAAATCCATGTAATTCCTCTTTGCTGAGTTTGTCCAGATTTGCACTGTATTCTAAGACCGATACCTTTGGGTTGAATCTCCCTAGTAATGTTCTAAGAATATTTTGTATAATAGTCTTCTCGTCAATTGGCTCTCCCATTCCTTCCAGAGTATTGGATATTTCATCAACGTATTGGAAGTACGCAGCAATGTTGCAATCTTCTTTCATTCTGAGTTGCTTGAATTTTGCTCTTAAGATTTGAAGCTTTGCTTCTTTGACATTTGAGTCACCTGCATATATATTCTCAAGCTTTTCCCATACATTTTTTGCGGTTTTACAACCCAACACCTTATGATAAGAAGATTCAATAAGTCCACTGATAATAATATTCTTTGCTTTTGCATCATTTACCAAATTCTTCTTACCTTGTTCATCCACGGTTGATGTAAATCCATTTTGAACAGTGTCCCATACTTCGTAACCTTACGCCAAGAGATAGACCTCGATTCTTCCTTTCCAGAGTGCATAATTATTTTCATTCAATAGAGGTACACCATTCTTGGTATGCTCCATTACCTCCTTCCAATTGTTAAACTACTATTGAAGGAACCAAGCTCTGATACCAATTGTTGGAAATACTGAGAGGGGGGGTGAATCAATATTTCTTTCAATTAGAGCATTAGTTAATCTTCAATTATTATCAGTAATTTTACAATGATAGTAGCAAACAAAAGGAACACAAATGAAAACGGTTTTTCAGGTGGAAACCCACTCCGGGACAAAAACCACCTAATGATTTTCTAATAATTCTTTAATATTCAACTCCAATTGAAAATAAAGCTACAACTTCCTAGAATTTAGAAAAGCATTCTTTTCTAGCTCCCACTGGATGGATGCTCCAATTCCCGAGATTATTTAGTAGTCAAATGAATGGATGCCCCAACACCCAATGAGCTACAACTCACCCTAGCACCACCCTACCACCCTATAGAATAATAAAAGAAGAATGGACTCTCGTACCAGGGAAAATGGTCCACTTTACAATGATATAGAATGATGTAAAAGAAGAAGACACACTAGAACATAATCCCAACTATGACAAAACCACCTAATGATGATCCTAGATTTCCCGACACCGCCTCTTCAACTCTTGGCAGATAGACACTAGTACAGTTTTTACAATAATGTATTTACAATGACTTAGTACAATGATACCTTTACAATGACTGTATACAGTTCTGCCCACTTGAAGACTTCATGTGATGAACTTCTTGTTGCTGTTCTACACCTTGGTTGCTTCTCTTGTCATGCTATCCTTTGCTGCACCTTGCTTTGCTTTGATTCCCTAGAAAGTCTAGTCCTTTGCAACCCTTGACAACACGTGATCTAGTTTTTTCTTGCCTTCTAGGAGCTCAATATTGAATCTAGTGTATCTCTGTTATTTCAGACTCCAATATGTGATTTTCGGTCCTGTAGTAGTCCTCTAAGTCTTCTTTCCAATGCCACAGGTCTGACCCAATTTGGATTCTTCAAGGAAGAGTTATGCCCAATATCTCACAATGCCCTAATTATGGACTTTTTCAGTAGAGAGAACTTGTACGACATGCCACGTGTCACGTTTTATTCATTAGGAACTGAAATTTATAGGGCGAAAACTACAGTCCATGCCCTATCTTCCAATTTTTACAGAATTCCAATCCGATACTCAGAGAGAGAGTTATGACGATTTTCCCAAGGTCACTTCTTTGAGACGAATTTCAGGAGCCTGCAAAAACACTGACTTCCACAGATCATAGCTACGAAAATATTGTGCACCTTGGTCTGAAATTGTCACAGGAGCTTCCTCAAGATTTTTTCTTTGCCTCATAAAAATTTTAGCTTCCGAACCTTCATAGAAAGAAATTTAGAGCGAAAATTCCACGATGAACTCTTTCAGATGGCGAAATCCCTTACATAAGGAGGATATGAGGATCACAATTTATGTAAATGCTTAGGTTTAGAGGGGCTTCAACAAGTGAACGTGGGAGGGATTTTAGGAGCTTAAAAAATATTAATTATGACTTTTCAATAACCCATGCCACAACTCGATGGGGTTTTAGCCCACTAACTGGGGTTACAAACTTCAAACATGAATATCTCTCAAACCATGAAGAATTACGTGGCGTGCCATATATCAATGGAAACATCTCGAGAAGAAGAAACCATGAAAATAATTCTTGACCCAGAATATAGTAATTTGGTTGGTAAAAATTCCCATGCAATATTGGGGTAGCCCCTGGTGCTGCTTGGGTTGACATCAATGACAACCGCTGATCAACAAGGTCGCTCGCTGGCCTCCAGCCCCCAGTTGGGTGGGGGGTCAATTCTTGATTTTTTCATATATACATTTCCACTTGACTAAATTGATAGCTCTGACCTAGAATCAACCCCCTTCCCAGCTGAGGGCCGGAGGTTGGTGGGCGAGGCTGCGATAGCTTGCTCGCTGGCCTCCAGCCCCCGACTGGGCGGGGGGTCGATTCTTGCTTAGTGTCTGGTTGATTCTCCCCCGAGTTTGTCCCTAGCTGATGCTAATTACCTAGATTACTATTTTCCAAGGGTGGTTGCTAGTCATCATAGTTGAGAGAAAATGGTGCTAGCCAACTAGCCAGTGGTAATTTATTATGGCTAATCATCCTCAATCATTCTGATGGCGAGAAGAAGGAGAATAAGATAAATTTCCAATATTAACCAGAAGACTTGGAGCAAATTCACTCACATAGAGACATTTACCTTGTATATTGTAACAACAAATCAATATATATATATATATATATATATATATATATATATATATATATATATATATATATATATATATATATATATATATATATATATATATTCCACTTGACTAAATAATCGACCTTCCGCCCAAACGGGGGCCAGAGGCTGGCGAGCAGGGTTGAGGCATCCCTCTCGCCGGCCTCTGACCCTCGGTTGGGCTGGGGGTAAATTATAGCTTAGAGCTTGGTTGATTCTCTCCCAAGTCTATCCGTAGCTTATTCTAATTACCTTTATTACTACTTTCCAGGGGTTGTTGCTAGTCATCATAATTGAGATACAATGTCGATAGCCAGATAGCCAGTGGTCATTTGCTATGGCTGGTCAGCCTCATCATTATGATGGCAAGAGAAATAAGAATAAGATAAATTTCCCATATTAACGAGAACACTTGGAACAAAATCACTCGCATAGAGACATTTACCTTGTCTATTGTAAAAAAAAATCAATACAATGACATACATACATACATACATACATACATACATACATACATACATATATATATATATATATATATATGTATATGTAGTTTCAATATATACATTTCCACTTGACTAAATAGACAAACCTATCTTGGAATCGACCCCCGACCCAGCTGCGGGTCAGAGGCCGGCAGGAGGGGTTGCGACAACCCGCTCATTGGCCTATGGCCCCTATGTAAGTGGGGGGGCCGATTCTTGCTTGGTGCTTGGTTGATTCGTTCTGGAGTTTGTCCCTAGCTAATTCTAATTAACTTGATTACTACTTTCTAGGGGTTGTTGCTAGTCGTCATAGTTGAGATACAATCCCAATAGCTAGATAACCAATGGTAATTTACTACAGCTGGTCAGCCTCAATCATTCTGATGGCGAGAGGAAGGAGAATAAGAGAATTTTCCCATATTAACCAGAAGACTTGGAACATAATCACTCACATAGAGACATTTATCTTGTCCATTGTAAAATAAAAATAAAATAATATATATATATATATATATATATATATATATATATATATATATAATTTGCATATTTACGTTTCCACTTTACTAAATAGATAATTCTAATCCGGAATCAACCCCCTGCCCAGGCGGGGGCTGGAGCCCGGCGGGAGGGCTGCCGCCCAACTGGGCGAAGGGTCGATTCTTACTTAGTGCATGGTTGATTCGCTCTCGAATTTGTCCCTAGATGATGCTAATTACCTTGATTACTATTTTATAGGGGTTTTTTCTAGTCATCATATTTGAGAGAAAATGTCAATAGTCGGAAAACCAATGGTCATTTACTATGGCTGGTCAGCCTCAATCATGCTGATGGTGAGAGGAAGGATAATACGAGAAATTTCCCATATTAACCACAAGGCTTGGAACAAAAGCATTCGTATACAAAAATTTACCTTGTTTATTATAACAACAAATAAAAGAATTGACATATATATATATATATATATATAATTTGTATCTATACATTTCCACTTGACTAAACAGACAGCGGTGGCCCGGAATCGAATCCCCGCCCAACCAGGGGCCGAAGGATGGCAGGCAGTACTATTGTAGCCCCGCCCACCAGCCTCCGGTCCCAGGCTAGGTGGGGGTTCGATTCTTTCTTAGTGCCTAGTTGATTTGCTCCAGAGTATGTCCCTAGCTGATGCTAATTACCTTGAGTACTACTTTCTAGGGGTTGTTTCTAGTCATCATTATTGAAAGACAATGCCAAAATCCAGATAACCAATGGTCATAGAGGCCAGCAGGCGAGGCCTCGAAAACCTGCTTGCTTGCCTCCTACCCATGGATGTGTGAGGGGTCGATTATTTCTTAATGCCTAGTTGGTTGACTCCTGAGTCTATCCCTAGCTAATTCTAATCACCTTGATTACTACTTTTGAGGGTTTTTTGCTAATCATCATAGCTGAGAGATAATGCCAATATTCAGATAGCTAGTGGTAATTTAGTATGGCTGGTCAACCTCAATCATTCTGATGGTGAAAGGAAGGAGAAAAAGAGAAATTTCCCATATTAACCAGAAGACTTGGAACTGAATTAATCCCATATAGAAATTTACCTTATCTATTGTAACAACAAATGAATACATTAATATATATATATATATATAATTTTCATATATACATTTCCACTTGACTAAATAGATAGCTCCGTCGGCCTCCGTTCCCCAACAATGTGGGGGGTCGATTCTTGCTTAGTGCCTGGTTGATTCGCTCCCAATTTTTTCCACAACTGATGCCAATTACCTTGATTACTAATTTCTAGGGGTTGTTTCTATCCATCATAGTTGAGATACAATGCTGATAGCCAAATAGCCAATGGTCATTTACTACGGCTAGTCAGCCTCAATCGTTTTGATGGAGAGAGGAAGGAGAATAAGAGAAATTTCCCATATTAACCAGAAGACTTGGAACATAATCACTCGCATAGAGACATTTACCTTTTCTATTGTAACAACAAATCAATATTTTATTTTCCTTGGAAAAAAATATTTATTTCGTAAAAGAAATAACAGACCGACCCCTTAGAAGGGGTTATTGCAAATGCTCCACGAGCTGAATGGACTCTTTTTATAAGAGTATTTCAAAATGTTCAATGCAGAAAAATGCTCTATTAGAGCTGCTGTTTTGAAAACAGAATAAAATCAACAGTCCTTCGATTTCTAATACATTATCGTTTTGATCTGGAGTCAATAAGGTTATATAAAATGGCCACAAAAATAAATCCTCCTTGACTTTTGATAATAACAAAAGATCAATATATATATATATATATATATATATATATATATATATATATATATACGTTTCCCGCAAGCTAACAAGATAGCTCGAGGCCAAAATCGACTGACAACGAGAGTGGAGGCGGCGGGCGTGCGAACGGCCGCCTCCGTCTCAGGCGGGTAAAACGATCGATTTTGTAGTGCACAGTTGATTCACTCCCGAGTGTGTCCCTAATTGATGGTAATTACCTTGATTACTACTTTCCAGGGGTTGTTGCTAGTCATCATAGTTGAGTGACAATGCCAATAGTCTGATAGCCAGTATTAATTTACTACGGCTGGTCAACCTCAATCATTATGATGACGAGAGGAAGGAGGATAAGAGAAATTTCCCATATTAACTAGAAGACTTGGAACACAATCACTCGCATAGAGACATTTACCTTTTCTATTGTAAAAACAAATCAACACACACACAAACACAAATATATATATATATATATATATATATATATATATATGTATGTATGTATAGATGTATGTATATATACATATATGTATATATATATACATATATGTATATATAGATACATCTATACATATATATATATATATATATATATATATATATATATATATATATATATATATATATATATATATATATATATATATATATATATACTCACTTGAATAAATAGATATCTCTGGCCCGGAATCGACCTCCCGCCCAGCCAGGGGATGGAGGCAGGTGGGCGGAGTTGTGACAGCCCGCCCACTGGCCTTCGACGCCTAGATGGCCTAGGGGTCAACTCTTGCTTAGTGCTTGGTTGATTTGATCCCAAGTTTGTCCCTAGATGATGCTAATTACCTCAATTACTACTTTCCAGGGGTTGTTACTAGTCATCATAGTTGAGAGACAATACCGATACCTGGATAGCCAGTGGTCATTTACTACGGCTAGTCAGCCTTAAAATTTTTGATGGCGAGAGGAAGGAGAATAAGAGAATTTTCCCATATTAACCAAAAAACTTGGAAAAAAATCACCATTAGAGAAATTTTAAGGTCTAAAATGAGCCTCCTAAGAAAAATTTACAACCAAAATAACCTTTAGAAGAACCAATAGGATTCAAGATGATGATGTCAACCATGGGGGATGATTCACCATTTTTGGGATAAAAAGTAAAAAGATTAAAAAATAATAAAATAATAAAAATAATTTTTCAACTTGTATTTTCAAGTTATCTCCCTAAGGTTTTACTCAAATTTAGAGTGGGAATACTCTTGCAAAATTTAATTCCTCATCCAAGGAGTACCCATGTTGCATACTTTCGATGGACCCCGCTACAAGAAAAAATGAGAAATACATGAAAAAACATGATTGCAATCACGTTTTTCATTATTTATCATTTTTTGCATAGCAGGGTCCATCAAAAGTATGTAACATGGGTACTCCTTGGATGAGGAATCAAATTCTGCCTCCAATGAGTGTTCCCGCTCGAAATTTGAGTAAACCTATAGGGAGATAAGTTGAGAACACAAGTTGAAAAGGTAGTTTTTTATTTTTTCCCTCTAAAATTTGATGATGCAATGTAATCTTATTTTATTAATTCCATTATTATTTTATAATTTCCTTAGGAGGCCCATTTTGTACCTCAAAATTCCCCTAATGTTGCATAGAGGCATTTACCTTGTCAATTGTAACAAAAATCAATACATTGATATATATATATATATATATATATATATATATATAATTTGCATATATACGTTTCGACTTGACTAAATAGATAGCTCCCGCCCGCTGGCCTCCAACCCCTGGTTGGGTGGGGGGTCGATTCTTTCTTAGTGCTTATTTGATTGGCTCCCGAGTATATCCATAGATTATTCTAATTACCTTGATTACTAGTTTCCAGGGGTTGTCGCTAGTCACCATAGTTGAGAGACAATGTCGATAACCAGATAACTAGTGGTTATTTAGTATGGTTGTTCAACCTCAATCATTCAAATGACAAGAGGAAGGAGAATAAGAGAAATTTCCAATATTAACCAGAAGACTTGGAACATAATCACTTGCATATAGACATTTACATTGTCTATTGTAACAACAAATCAATACATTGATATATATATATATAATTTGTATATATACGTTCCCACTTAACTAATTAGATATATTTGGCCCAGAATCGACCCCCTGCCCATTCGGGGGCCTGGGGTTGGCAGGCAGAGCTGCCGCAACCCACCTGTCGACCTCTGGCCTGCCGACTGGGTGAGGGGTCGATTCTTGCTTAGTGTCTGGTTGATTCACTCCCAAATATGTCCCTTTATGGTGCTAATTACCTTGGTTACTACTTTCTAGGGGTTGTTGCTAGTCATCATAGTTAAGAGATAATGCTAATACTCTGATAGCCAATGGTCATTTACTACGACTGGTCAACCTCAATCATTTTGATGGCGAGAGGAAGGAATATAAGAGAAATTTCCCATATTAACCAGAAGACTTGGAACAAAATCATTCGCATAGAGGCATTTACCTTGTCTATTGTAACAACAAATAAATACATCGATATACATATAATTTACATATATACGTTTCCACTTGACTAAATATATATCTCTCTATGGCGAGAGGAAGGAGAATAAGATAAATTTCCCATATTAACCAGAAGACTTGGAACATAATCACTCCCATAGAGACATTTACCTTGTAATTTGCATATATATGTTTCCACATGACTAAATAGATAGCTCTAGCTCGGAATCGACCCACCACTCAGTTGGGGGCCGGAGGCCGGTGAGTGGGCCAGCCGGGCTTGTCTGGCTCCCCCGCAGGCATTTGGCCCCTAGTTGGCTCACCCGCTGGCCTCCGACCCCCGACTGGGCAAAATAAATCTAAATTTAAATAAATAAAAAAAACAAACATTTCTATAATATATATATAATTTTAAAACATAGTATATGATTTAAAAAAGGAAATTAGTTAAAACAAATTTTTTTTTTAAACTTTTGTTTTTGCATTTTTGAGAAAATAAAACATATACTAATTTTAAAACATAGTATCTGATTTAAAAAAGGAAATTAGTTAAATTTTTTTTTTTTTTTAAACTTTTGTTTTTGCATTTTTGAGAAAATAAATAAATAAATAAATAAAACTATTTTTTTGACGTGAATGGTTGTTTTTTGTTTTTGTTTCGTGGAGGAATCCAACAACCCTAAAAAATTTAATTTTTCTTATTTTTTCTCCTAAAAACCCTACAAATTTGAGTTATTTTTCATCTTCTTCGCTATAACTATATAAAAAATAGGGCTTTTTATGAGGTTTTCTCCCTAAAATATGATATTGCAAAAAAAAAAAAAAAAAAAAGGAAAACAGTAGAAACAAATAGATTTGGAGCATAAAAACCATAAAAAGAACAGTTTTTGCCCAAATTCATATTTATATGGTCAAAATAGAAGGAAATCTAACCTTTCAAATCTGAAAAACTCCCATTCATTGTGTTATCGATGCCAATGCATCGCCTCCACAAAATTTCTCTAAATGTTTAACAAAACCCATAAGACTTGATGTGATGTGAGGAATAGAAAAAATGATTGTTATTATATAGCGAAGATTGTGGGATTGATTTAGCATTTCACGAATGTGAGATAAAAATTAAAATTTAGAAAATTAATATGTAGTTCATATTAATTTTTTTTTCAATGTCGGCTAAAAAATAAAATACAAATTATAAAAATTAATTTAGTTACGTACTCAATGTTAAATCATTTAAATAAAAAAATTATTTTAGTTTCAACGGAATGCATTAAAGGAATATTTTTGTGGATATTTTGAATGGAAAGTAGGGTGAAATATTTCAAGCCCAACACTTTAGTAAAATGTTTTCAGATACATTTTATACGAAAATTTTGGAGTGAAATATTTTAAACAAAATTTTTGGAGAGAAAATTTTCAACAAAAGTTTTTGGGGGGGAACTTTGGAAGGAAAAATTTTAGCGAATTTTTTGGGGGGGGGGGGCGGGAATTTTAGAGGGAAATTTTTAGTATTTAAGCTATATATTATCATTGGGAGAGAGTGCATTTGTATCATTCAACATCTTCTTGTTGAAAGCCATGGATTCTTCTGATAGTGAAGTTTTTCTTTCTACAAAATCAATATCTTTGTCACGCAACAACTCTATTTAGATTGATGAATATAATATGTGTTTGTTCACTCTGAATAGAGAGTCAAATTTTCCATTTGGTTGTAATCTGAAGGATGATGAGAGCAACATTGATGAAGGGTAGCAAAAAGAAATTTCTGTAAATTGAGAGTTGATTATTTCACTTAGTCCTAATCCTTAAGGGTTATGAGAGCACCAGTGATGAAGGGCATGATGAATACTTTTCATAGTCAAAATTTCCACTTCGTCCTAATCCTAAGGATTATGAGAGCACCACTGATGAAGGGGAGGATGAAGAAATTCTATAGTCAAAATTTCCACTTTGTATTAATCCTAAGGATTATGAGAGCACAACTGATGAAGGGGGGGTGGATAATTTCCAATAAATATAGATTCAAAGCGTCCACTTAGTCCTAATCATAATGATTATGAGAGAACCAGTGAGGAAGGGGATGGGAGGATGAAGAATTTCTAGTGAATAGATACTCAAAGCTTCCACTTAGGCCTAATCCTAAGGATTATGAGAGCAGCACCGAGGAAGGGGAGGATGAATAATTTCCTTTAAATAGATATTCAATGTTTCCACTTAGTCCTAATCCTAAGGATTATGACACCACCATTGATGAAGTTGAGGATGAAGAATATCCTACAAATGATAATTTTACTATAAATAAAGAGTCATATTTTCAAATCAGTCCTAATCCTAAGGATTATGAGAGCACCAATTATGAAGAGGAGGATGAAGAGTTTCTTGCAAATGATGATTTTAGAGGCACAATTCCGAATAATGCATTTTCTCAAGTGAGCATTTCAAAGGCACTCGTGGTGATGAATAATTGGATCCTCCAAGGGAATATTTCAAAAGCATGGATGAATATGGTGAATAATTTCATCCGAGTCAGGATTTCAAAAGTGCAAATGATGGTAGTGAAGAATTTTCTTCAAGTGAGGATGGTAATGAATATTTTCCAAGCAATGATGATGATGAATTTCTTAACTATGTTCAGAATGATCACAATGAGGATAATATTCCTCCTAATGGTGATGAAAATGCTTCTACAAAGGATAATGGAATGATGAAGCCGTTGCAAGAAAATATTGTATCTAGGAGTAGGAGTAGACCTTTTTGTATCGATCCAAAATATTCCAGTTATACAAGGCTTAGGCAAACATATCTCACAAGAAAAATTTATATTGGTGATCTCATTTCAAGTAAATGTCGTCGAAAGGATTGCTTGAAACATATGGATTTCAAATTTTCTTTGGAGAAAAGCAAAAGATATTTGTCAATGAATAAAAGCATGAAAAATTCATATTTAGTGGGTTTTCAGTACATGTGCTTCTATTAAAGAAAAAAGGGATAAATGTCAAGGGGCAGAAAGAGGTATGCATTCATAACATTATCTTTAAAATTTGGATAGTTATCAACTATGAAAATATATTTATTAATAGGTTTCTTTTATTTTATGTGCAAATTCCGTTTTCAAAGCACTTAAAGAGCATCACAATTATCAAACAAGTGAAAGACACAAATTGTAAAAACATTGAAAGAAGTTTTATGATAATCCAAATAAATATTTGGGTTTGATAATTTATGGTATGGACCAAAATAAAACACTTGTGCCACATTTTTCCCGTACACCAAAAAATTTATAGGAGGAAAATTTTATTCAGTTTCACTTGGTTGGTTGTATGGTCTTTAATGGGAAGATGTTGCCAAATGTTTACTTCACAACTCCAAATATTCATAGTGATTAAAATCTGATCATAACTGTAATAATTGAGGTGGTTTCTCATTGGTTTGGTATTCTTCCTGAATTTATGTATCTACAGTTAGAAAAAACAAGCCTAAAAACAAAAATCAATTTATTTTTGAGTATCTAAACATGCTCGTTGAATTGGGAATTTAAAAAAAGGTAAAAGTTGGTTTCCTTCTTGTTGGGAATAATCATGACCATATTGATCATATGTTCAGTCATTTTTTAGTAACATTGAGGAGGAAACACGTTAGGAGTCTTCCATATTAATTGAATGTATTAAGAAATCATACATTCCAAAGCCTGCCTTTTCATGTGTTGGAAGAAACTATTGACATGTGTTCAGGTTTATTCTAGGATCACTAGTGAGAAGAAATGCATTGAAAAACTTGATGACATTAGCTTCCAACATCAATTTTGTATCAAAACAATTGATGGGAAAATAATTATATGGGGCAAGAAGTATTCAACTATTGTAGACAGGGGGCTGTCATTAGGTTTAGCATTTTTGAAGTTCATTCCAGTGCATCCAATATTTGCATCAAATATATTGTTATTACAATCAATTGATGAACTCAATAATACACGAAGGCATAAGAGAGATATACATTATTCTGAATTCCTGGAAGAAATTAAAATATGTATTAGAGATACATATGAGTACTTTGATGTTGCTGATTCAATTTGGTGGGAGTATTTTTTCTATAATCAAAGTGATATGATTACAAGATCAATAAATGAGGATACACTTTTGAAGACTCCATTTATTTGGCCACAAAACATGCCAAATGAACATGAGAGAAGACACATTGTTGAACAACAACAATCTCAAGGTATTGTTAATTCTCCATAGGTAGAGGAAAGAGAAATATATATTGGTTCTAGAATATCACGTGCACAACGTGAAGCCATGGAAGAAATTTACAAGGGTTCTATGCAGGATGTTAAGGAGGGTTGCATGATAGCAGTGTTAGCAGATGGATATCCACTTGGCTATTCATTTTGAGTTTACAAGGTTATAAATGTCATTAAAGAAAATGAAGGTATTGCAACTGTTGAAGTACACTGGTATGCCACAAATACCCACCCATTCAATGGTGTGTACAAGCCGTAGATGGTATTTGATAAAAAAATTGGTAGAAAGAGAAAAAGAAAGGGGACAAATATAAATCGTCACTGCACATACCTATTAAAATTGGAGGATGTCGACATACTTGTGTATGAATTCAATTTAAAAAAGAGAGGAAATATTCGCTTGAAGACCATAGATATTTTGAAGAAATTGCTACCAGAAGAAACAATGTTGAGATGGTAGTCTATTGAATCTTGTCGTAGATATAGAATACTTTTGAAACCTGAAACGATGGGCATGCATGTTGACTCAGATGGAGCACTAGTTGATGAAAGAGAAGAATATGGATCATCTTCATTTGCATTCAATCATTCATCTGAAGATGTAGGTTCTGATGGTGTGCCATAACCTATGACTGATTTTGAATAAATGTCCAAGACATTTTATGTAAATGATGTTTGCATGGTAACTTGAAACACATATTTTAACTTCCATATGATCTTGCATGAAGTTATGAGTCATTTCTAAGTTTTTTGGATTATATGTTTTAATTATGAAGAATTCATCTCTTTAGAATATCCACAATGCAACAATGAATTACATAAATCATTTATGTTATATTCAATATACCAAAGTTGCTATTTTAATTAAAAGTAAAAAAATATTAGAAATTAATGTTGAATTTTTAAATTATGCAGTGATATTGCCATGATATTATTTATTGTTATCATTTGTTGATATTTTGATTAAAATTAAAATAATATTAAAAATTGAATTTTTAAATTCTACAGTGATATTGCTATGATATTATTTATTGTTATCATTTGTTGATATTTTGATTAAAAGTAAAAGAATATTAGAATTTAATGTTGAATTTTTAAATTATACAGTGATATTTCCATGATATTATTTATTGTTATCATTTGTTGATATTTTGATTAAAAGTAAATGTTGAAAATTTAATGCCTCATTGAAAGGGGACACTTCATTTTGATGGTTTATTTTTAGGTTTTGGTTGCAATAAGATAAGTTGTCTTAGGCTAAGATTTGAAAAGAGATATAATTTTAGCCTTTAAAATAAAAATTACTCTTGGAATAATGAATGTTTCAATTACTTGTTCATTTTTAAAAATCGTTTTAGTCATATAATTTGTCCATAATTTCATGGTTCAAATATGTTAAAAGCTTAAAATTTTTAATTCCATGGTTGAAAACTTGTCAAAATATTAAGGTTTTTTTGAGTTATGATATTTTATCTTTAATGCTATGGTTGAAAACAATTACAATTTTAGGGTTTTTTAGAGTCAAGATATTTTATTTTTAACAAGATGGATGAAAATTGTTGGAAATTATAAGGCTTTGAGACATGATATTTTTATGTTTAACATCATGTCTCAAAATTGCTGGAATTTTACGATTTTTCAAAGTCCTAATATTTTATCTTTAATTCCATTGCTGAAAAAGTGTCAAAATTGTCACCCGATTTTTTTTTGGTTATTCCAACATCAATTTTATTTTATTTTTTTATTTTTTTATTTTTATTTTTGTTTCGAGGGTGTTTTTTCAATTGTTAAAAAAAAAATGGTTTTTAATAAAATTTTGAAAATTTACCCTTAAAAAAAATATTATTTTGGAATACACACTTTTCTTTTTTAGGGTGTTTTTTCATGTTTTTTTGGCATTTTTGGGCTAGATTTTGTGTTTTAAGGTAATAGTTATCGTTTTATCGGTAAATTTGTTCATAGATAAAGAATCATCACTAGTAGTTCTATGCCTAGTAGTAATAAATCAAACAATAGCCTCATACATATAGCCCAACCTACAATTGTCTCAAGATATAAATTTGGCCATGGTTGTTTGTATATCAGGATTGGACATTGAACCTGACTTGTCAATAAAAATAGCCACGTGATGTGGCATGTTCCATCTGCTTCACATTTCTTATGAAAAGCATGCTCATTACCACAAAGATATTTAGCACTTTGTCATTTCATGGAAATGATCTTCTAACCACAACTTTTAGGACACCCCTCCATGATGAAAAGCATGTTTTTCACGATCCCCAAGCTCATTTGTATTTCACAAGAATATTTTCAGCTTAGACGAGAACGTTTCATCTTACCCCTGTGTTGTGGTGAATTGAACTTGTGAAATCCTTCATGTCTAACCTTCAAGCAACAATATTTGCTACAATTAGATGATTTGTCAAATAAATAATAAATCTCCATACATGTATGATTTTTCCTTTTGAAATCATTATTGAAGAATGTAACTAGGTTCAGTATTCATAAATATATTTGAGTTATTATGTAATGTAATTTTCAAAAGAATGAAAAATAAGATTATTATTATTATTACAATGACTTATTAAAGCATGGGTTTCATGTTTGGCTCATATTTTTTTAGTAAAAGTCCCCATTGTGGACTCCTAGGATTTATATTGAGTCATTAGAGTCATTGTATATTTTATGGGATCCTTCTTGGGATTTTGAATCATGTAAACATAATTATTTTTGAGTCCAAAATGAATTTTGTCACCTCCACACCAAATCAAAACTTGCCTAATGAAGTCACCTTGAAAGGGGGAAATTTGGCCCACAAGAAACCTATTTATATAATGCAGTTCGATTCATTTGGACATTCACTCAACAAGTTTGATACACATAATAAGTAGTGTAGAAAATGTGTGAAGTGAAGGAGGAAGAAGCTGGAGTAAAAGATCAAAGGTTTTGGGTTTTCTCTCTCTCTCTCTTTTCTGTGAAGATACTGGGATATTAAAAGATCGAAGTTGCTAGATTTTTAAGGTCGAAGTTCTGCTGCTGCAGAAAATCGAAGTTGCCGAAGGGTTGAAGTTGCTAGGGTTGAAGTGCTGCTGCTGCATAGGTCGAAGTGCTGGATAGGTCGAGGTAGCTACTACTGCATAGATTAAAGTATGTATGTTTCAAGGTCAAAGGTATAGTTCGAAGCTGCTAGAAGGAAGGGTTGACTTGGGTTGGAGGAGGTCTATGTATATGTTGAAGAGTCTAAGGAAAAACTATTGAAGGAAGATATTTTGACTATGTTTTCCCTTAGATAGGGGTTTTTCCTTGGCAGAGTGCCTACATATTGTGTCTCATGTTTTTTTGATATTCGTACACACATAATTTGGTAATTTCCTGATGAAAGATAATATAACAAGGAAGTAAAAAAAGCCAACGTAACTCATAAGTAATTATCAAGAAATAAGAAATCAAACCCTAAATCTACTTTCTTTGATTTCTCAACATGGTTTCAAAGCTAATGTCAAGGAAGATTGAAGATCACTCTGTTGGCTTGAAGGAAATGGTTACTCCCTCTGGGATAAGTTATATGAGAATGGGATTCAATACTGCAGGAATATGGATCAAGAATATCTTATACTACCTGTTCAATAAGGTCAAAATTCAAGAGTTCTTGGCTACTCTTACAAGTTCTCTTAGTGATGAAAATGCATGAATTAATGATAGTGGAGCATCAAGGCACATGACAGGAGAAATAAAACAACTTCACACTCTATCAAAGGAACCAGCTTCTCATGTAGTGGAATTGGGAGAAAACAAAAGCCATGCTATTAGAGGCCTGGGATCAACATCTTTGAAGCTGAATAATGGAGTTAAATACATATAAAAAATATACTATATGTTCTAGGTTTGAAAAAGAATTTTCTTTCAATTTATTTCTTAGAAGATAAAGGGGATAGAGTTTCTTTTGTTGATGGAAATGTTTTGGTTTGGGGAAAAGATTCAAGTATTGATAAAGATAGGGTTATTGGAGTTCATGAAGGAAGCTTATATAGAGTCATAACACCATCTCCCGAAGCTCTAGTTCATATGGAAATCAATCCAATTTTTAGGTCCATATAATACTAGTGTATCCCCATTATTATTATTGTTGTGCCCATGTAGGCCCCATATTGTTATTATTGTGCCCCATAGGTGTAGCCCCATTATTGTTATTGTTGTGCCCATGTGGTTCCCATATTGTTATATTGTGACCCCTTAGACTCCTATATATAGAAGGTAGGTTTTGTCATTTGTATAATCCAATAATTTTTTATTTATGTAATGTAAGGGAGGTTTCCCCCTGGAAGAGGCTAATTTTTAAGTCTTTGATCTATCTTTTCGTCTATTTTTTGAGCTGGTTTTATAACATTTGGTATCAGATCTTTGGATTCTAGGGTTTTGCTGCTGCAAACAGGCTCGAGAATTTCATCTCAAACAGGTCACCGAGAGAAAATCGTCATAACTTTCGTTTCAGGCATCAAATTTGAATTATGTAAAAAGTGGGAAAAAGTGTACTGACTATGGTTTCTTGTGTATCGATTTCAGAGCTGAAGTTCAAAACAGTGACACATGGAATTCCATATAAGTTCGCTCTACTGAACCAATCCATAATAAAGTCATTGTGGGAGATCAAGCATAACTTTATCTTGAAGAATCCAAATTAGGTCTGACTTTTGGCATTGAAAAGAAGACTCAGAGGGATACTACATGACTGAATTTAAAATCTTTGGGATCTGAAATCATAGAGATACATCAGGTTCAATACCAAGCTCCTCAAAAGCAAGAAAAAGGTGTGTATTTTTTTAAAAATTGCATTACTTTTGTTTGAAAAATCAATTTGAAGTGATTCCAAGGGAATATTGAAGCATAGATATCAGTATTGGGTTCTTTGGGAACTTGATTCAATGGAGAAGGCATTTAGGTTGGAAAGAAAAATTGAATGTAAAATTATGGCGACAAGGAAGCCTACCACTCACATCTATAAAGATGGAAGTGTTGCTACTCCTAGAATTCCACAACCTACAAGGTTGAAACCACAACAATTGAAAGAAAAAAGAGCAAAAGGACTCTGATACAATTGTGATAGAAAATACACTAAAGGTCACAAGTGTGTTGAGAATAAATTATTTTACTTAGATTGTGAAGAGGAGGAAGAAAATGAACAATTATTGGATGATACAAATGACAAAACCTCCTTTCTATATATAGGAGTCCATGGGGTCACAATATAATCCTAGCCGACCTAACAATAATAATGTAAGGGCACAACAATAACAATATGGGGGCTACAGGGGTACAACAATAACAATAAGGGGGCTATAATAGCAACAATAAAGGGCCTACACTAACAAAAATAAGAGGATACACTAGTATTTTAGGGACCTAACATTCCCCTCTCCTTCAAACAAGTGTTTCCATCAACGCTTGATTATTTATGGATGCTTCTGTATAAAATTATCATCCTCCCATGTGGAATCTTCAACGAGTAAGTTATTCCACTTTTTGAGATACTCCGAAATTGATCGATTTGGTAGTTTTCAATTTCTTATTTCTGTGACTGGTTCAAAACTTCTTTCGCTGCGATGTTGATCTTCCCGGTTGTTTCATTTGATTCTGCACCAAAGCTAGGTTATCCTTTGAGAGTTGGAGAACTTGTTGTTGATGCTTGATGTGATATTCCACTATTTTATCATCCATATTAGATTTCATTTGATCCTTCAAATAGTCCAAATTAGCCTCTATTTTTTATTTTAAACCATCTATGTCATCTTTGATTGCTCTTTGTAAGATCGAAATTTGTTGCACTTGGTATCGTAATTTCGATATCTCATACTGCAATTCTTCCTCTTCATGCATCATAGTAGAGGTTTCTGAGGGCTCAATGGGTGTGGAATAATTTTTGGGATGCATTATAGAACCAAATATTGATAAAAATGCTTCAATATGCCCTTCAAATCACTTCAAACTTCTTTTTCAAATAAACATTATGCAAATTTAAAAAAAAAATACACACATTTTTCTTTCTTTTTAGGAGGTCGATATTAAACATGAATTATCTCTATGATTTCAAATCTTAAATATCTGAAATTCGGTCCTGTATTAGCCCTCTGAATCTTCTTTCCAATGTCCTAGGTTTGACTTGATTTGGATTCTTCAAGGCAAAGTTATGCCCAATATCCCACAATGACCTAATTATGGACTGGTTCAATAGAGCGAACTTGTACGACGTTCCACGTGTCAATGTTTCCTTCTTCGGCTCTGAAATTGATACACATGAATCTAAAGTCTGTGTAATTTTGGCCACTTTTTACAGAATTCCAATACGATGCTCAGAGAGAGAGGTATGATTATTTTCCCAAGGTCACCTCTTTTAGATTAAATTCGGGAGCCTGCAAAAACCCTAACTTCCACAGATCATATCTTCGGAAATATTGCGAACCAAGATCTAAAATTTTTACACAAAGTTCCTCAAGATTTCGGCTTTACGTGGTAAAACTTTCAGCTTCTGAATATTCGTAGAAAAAAAATTATAGTGAACATGCCACGATGACCTGTTTGGAGCAACAAAACCCTAGAATCCAAAGCTTTGATACCAAATTTTATGAAACCAACTCCAAAAATAGAAGAAAAGAGAGATAAACACCTTAGAAATAAGCCAATTCGAGGGGGAAACCTCCTTTAAGTTACATAAATGAAAAATTCTTGGATGATACATATGAAAAACCTCCTTTCTATATATAGGAGTCCATGGGGTCACAATATAATCCTAGCCGACCTAACAATAATAATGTAAGGGACAATAATAACAATATGGGGGCTACAGGGGTACAACAATAACAATAAGGGGTCTACACTAAAAAAGATGAGGGGATACACTAGTATTATAGGGACCTAACAATGCCTCCCAAAAATAATTCCACACCCATTAAGCCCTCATAAATATCTATTATGACACATGAAGAGGAATAATTGCAACATGATATTTCAAAATTACAGGACCAAGTGCAACACATTTCGCTCTCACATATAACAACCAAAAATGAACTAAAAGGTGACATGGATGGTTCAAAAGCAGACATGGAAGCTAATATGGATGGTTTGAAGGATGGCATGAATTGGTTGGAATCTAAGATTGATAGTATATAAGCAAAAATGAAAGGCAACATGGAATATTTGAAGAAAGACATGGAAGGTTTGAAGAAAGGTTTGACAAAATTGCTACAAGAAAACCTTCCTAATGGCGAAAATGTAGTAGAGGAAACTCATGATGAGAACAAAAGAAATGTTAATCATGATTTCATAGACTCTAATGTTGGATTGAAAACCCACCATATTCCAAATATCTATATGAGGAAGTTTGATGCAGGGAAAATTTTAAAGAGCCCCCTTAAATTTATAAGTATAATAAATGGGCGAATCCCCATGATACATAGGAAAAATGGAAGGCAATTTTATCAATAATATAATATGTATATATAATTTTTTTGGCGAATCTCTCACCAAATTATATTATCTTTTAAAATCATGGCGAATTTTTCACTGAATTATAAAATCTTATAATATCTTGGCTAAGCTTTCACTAAATAATAAAGGCTTTGTAAAGGGCTAACAAAGTTCATAATGATTATTTCTTGTAGTGATTTCAAGCCTTGTTAAGAAATCCATCAAGAACCAAAAACAACATATTCCTTATATGGAATATAAAGATATTTCTCATGGAAAGTCAATTAGGTTTAGCATAGGTGGTAGGTAGAAATCCTACATGTGACGATGTGATGAACTCATAATGAGTATTTCTTGTAATGGCTATGAGCCTTGTTTTCTAAGCAATCCCTCGAGGGCTGAAATATGTATATTCCTCATATGGAATATAAATATTTTTATAATGTATTGGTATATAAAGATATGAGCAAGGAGTGGGAAATGAGCCACAAGAAGTCCTTAGAATATTGACAGAAAGAAGATAAGTGCAAAAAATAAAAAAAGGTAAAAAGTGCAAAAATGGAGAAGAAATATAGGGGAAAAAATGTGAAACAACGAATTTATAATCCATGGGAGGAACACTGATTAAAGATAGTGAGGGAAGATTTTCCCTTAGCCTAGGGGTAACAAAGGAAGACATTAGAACTCTCACTTATGAAAGTGTAGTTAAATAAACATTAAGCTCTATACCAATCATGAGAGGGAGGAAATATGGGAAAGAAATGCAGGAACAAGAATCTAAATGGAACAAAGCATTGGAATTACAATCCTTGCTCACCAAGTTTTGCTACTTCCTTGAGGCCTATTGAAAATTTAGGTTTTATCTATATATGTATCTTGTTATCTAATTATTTTGTAAAACAATTTCCAAGTAGCTATGTTAGAGAATGGATTTTGTGAAAACAAAATTCACCGTCCTGTCCATCTTGAGATGGAGATGGATAGATGAGAATTTCTGATATAATTCTCCCATTTTTTTGTTGTAACAAGTTGTATAGGTATAAATACAATCCCCTAATTTTAGTTCAAACAATATCCATTAGTGTGAGAAAAAATGTTTGATGTTTTCACCTTGCCTTTTTTATCCCTATCGATGTTTAATAAATCCAAGGATAAGATGGATTTATGTTAGTTTATAGTTGCTTAAATTTAAATATAGAAATTGAAATAAATATGATGTCATTTCATTTTTATTTTGTGTTGAAGTATTTAAATAAATAATATGCCAGGTATTTTTTTTTTCATTTTATTTTATTAGTGACACAACCACACATGGGGATTTCCCCTACCCTAGAGTATCAAGCACCTTGCTTCCGTTGGCGCAAAGAATAAATATGGCATGAGAAAATTCTGGTTCTTACCCATTTTGAACTTGGAGGCCAGTCACAATTAAACAACAAACATTCAAGCTCTTCTAGTTGATTATTTGTCTTTCATCAACATATCTGCTTGTTATAACACCATTTGGCTACTTTTTAAGCAACCATAAAAAATCTGACCGATTGCTATGTGAATTGAACTCTCCAAAGGTCAGTGATAGGAATATCATTTTAGGCTATCCATACCCTTAAGTTATTTAAATCTTTTAAGCTCAACATAAACCTTTGATATGTTTCATTAATCTAATCTTTTTCCCCCAATATTCTATCCCTCCACTTGATATACTTCAACGATATCCTTTGTATTGTTATCTAGTTAGGTGTTTGTGCTTCAACCTAGATAACTAATTTTGTATTTTAAGGATATGTATATTTTTCAGTTAATTTTTATTGTGCTTTTAATGTATTTCAGAATCTTCAATGACCTCCTTTGTGGAGTTCTATAGCTAGGTGTTTGCGCTTCAACCTAGATAACTAATTTTGTTTTTGAAGGATATGCTACCTTTTTAGATACATTTTTATTGTGCTCTTAATTTATTTCAGAACCTTAACAACACTTCCCTCTTTCATTTCTAACAAAGAATTAATTTAATTCAGAGTATTGACTGTAGTTGGTGCTAATACCAGATTAAGATCAACATGGATTTAGAAGTTTCTTAGACTTGATGATTAATTTATATCTATTGTAACGAGTATAAGGATGTAAATATTTATTTCTCACTTTTACCAATTTAATCTCTTTTACTTTTGTGTACTCACAGTCATCCAAGACTCGATGAAGAGAGCTAGAAAAAATTCAATACAACAAAAGTCAGAAGTGTTGTGCCAAAAATACTATTTTTGCATAGTTGATCATCTTGGTCACACATATTATTTCATATAGACTCAAGACTTTAATAAGAAATATGCCATTATAACATGATCCTGCTGTGTAGCTCCTTGTTTGATGCACCCTGAATTCATTGAATTTTTTATGTAGGTGAGTTAAAGTGGAACACCTTTGCAACTTAGAGCCTGGAGATTCTGAATTTTATGACTTTTCTGAATTTTACGAACTTCTATTAAGCATTCATGTTGCAGATGGTAGGTGGGATAATGCAAGAAAAGTGAGAAGGGTTAAAAGACATTGTATTTCAAATGACATCGAGTTGCAGTTTGGTGGAGTTAAATGACAGTGTAAACAAAGTCATTGTGGGAGTTAAATTAACACCTTCAATTTGAGGAATTTTATGAAAATTTTGCCAATATTGGCTGAGAAAATATGGAGGTGATAGGTAATGTTTGCAAAACAAGATTTACGCTATAGAAGAGGAAGAGGTTAAGGAGAGATTAAGATCATATTGGATATTTTTATGTTGGAACCAGGGATGAACCCAATCACCCAAAATGAAGGAAAAGGTCAAACTGAATAATGCAGATAGTCTAGCACTTGATAATGTTTAGAGATAAGATCTAGCTCTTTTCTACATAAGTTTGGAATTCAGACCTGGAAATTGGTGGAAAGATCAGCAATGAAACATATCTAGGCCTTCATTTAGTATAAAAAGTGGATAACTATCATTGAATAGAAAGGAGGCCATTTTTAGTTGCTCGATTGAAAAAATAATCTTGAAGCTCAATTCCAAGAAAAGCACTTTACTTTGTATGTACAATAATAAGGACTATTGGGAAATCACATTTAGAACCCAAGAAATAATTTTTCACCCCCACATCTTAGTAGGCCTCCTTGTTGGACATTTCCTTTTCCATTTGAGTGTCCCTTTTACCAACACCCAAATGCCATCCGTTATATGATACATAATGCTTGAAACATTTTTTTTGGTTCTACCCCTTTGCTAATTCTGCACGACACTGGGTTGGACCTTTTTTGGCCATATTTTCCCAAAATCCCATTTCCAAGAAGGATGCCCTTATGGAGAATAAACAACCTTTCTCTGTCAAGTTCCAAACTGCATGGAATCTTATTAGAATTGGAACCTCATTTATAAATTAGAAAAAATATGTATATAATTTTTAATAAATCCCTTACAGATATATTTCTTCTGGCTCTGACAAGGTAGTTTTGTATGATGATCATTTTTTCCAAATCATAGTTCAAATCTAGAGAGTCGAGTTGGATGTTTCTCCCCTATGAAAACACTTGGACTATTGGAATGGAGCCCCTTGAACCATAAGTCGATAATTTCCTTCTCCATCTCCAGTTCCTTCAGTTCCTTCAAAGTAGACCCTTTGAAGTGGTGGTTAGTGTTGAAACAAGGCTAATCATATGGTAAGAGATAATCAAGAGTTTCAACTTAGTTGGCCTCATAAAATATGATATTGGTGCTACTTTGGCTCTAGTGATTTATGAGGCCAAGAAGCCACTGCAACAATAAAATATTAAGTGGAAAATCAAAGCATAGTTTTTTTTTTTTTTTTTTAATATATATATATATATATATAGGGACTATTAAAACCTTAAGGGTTAGTTCCTGTGATGGTTACTCTTGCGACCCAATTTTTTTGGAAAGAACTGCTCATCTGAATTTGCGGTTTTATTTATAGTTAAAGGAAGCATTTTCTATGGAATAAAACGTTGTCATTAAAGACATGTTTTTAGCTAGGAACTAATTGTGGTAATCAGTTAGACATGTTTCCTCCTAGCCCGAATTGACAAAGGGAGTAAAGCTATTAATTATACATGGTATATTCTTGTAATTTCCAATTTGTTATAAAAAATTTAAATCCCCCTTCTATGAAATGAAATCATATTTTGATCCAAATTTCATATAAAACAAAAGGTTTAAATCAAAGAAAAGGAGACCACTTTCCAGCACAAAAATTATAATATCACAATTTAAGTCAAATTGAATATGCACACAATATAACAAACAAATATAATATGAATTTATATATACCACTAACCAGGGATGTCCTTGTGGAATATTTCTGGCCATCTTCAAATTACATAGATGAAGCTCTGTTAAAGCAACTACTTGAATCTTGATACGGAAGAAGATTAGCTTTAATCTCATAGAGAACTACTGGTTGAGTCATTGGAATATGCTAGGTCTAATTTTGGGGGACATGGATATTTTGAAATGTTCTGACTCCAATGGTGTTCATTCTGAGATTTATGTATGCTATTCTTGCTAGACAGGTTAAAAATTTTATTCTTTGAGTGACTTAATGCATTTTTCAAAATTGGATGTTTCCTTTTCTTCTCATGTGACAAAGAATCACTAGATGCATAAGGTCCCACAAAAAGTTTATTAATATGTTCAAGTTTTTTATGTACCTCGAAAGGCAGTGGAAGAAAGCTTGACAAAGACAGTTGGTATCTAGACCACACCGTTCAAGAGGAACATGAGGATAAATTTTTGTATGCTTAACAAAAAAAACATTTTGACAATCACAACAACAATGTTTTTGAAACTTCATTTTCCAATATGATATATAATGCCAATGATCAAATGTAGCCTTGCATTTCTCATACTTACACCTGCAGATAATAGAGCCACATATTTAATAGATTTATTTTTGCTAATATAACTTGAATATGGTTTCCTGTTTAAGCCAACTTTGTTGGAAAATGGATGTAGTGTACATAAGTCTAATCAAATAAGCAAAAAATCCCAATTTTACCTCTGAACAGTCATTGAGATACAATAATTACATAACTATACCTATTTCTTCCATGCTTTTTGGAGAACTCAGTCTTCCTGTGATCATTAATGTCCACAGTGTCAGCAGGAATTTTAGTGGACTTATTAACCCTTCCATTTGGAGTAGAAGAGCTATGTATTTTACTTTTGTGCTCAAATTATACAAGTTAAAATGTTTTCTATAATCTATTGTTCCACATGATGAAATCATTTTCATGCATTTCCCTTGCATACCATGTTTACTTCTCAAATATGCATCTGTATCTACAACAATTCCAGTATCTCCAACATCTTCTAATTGAATATCTAGAAGAAAATAATTCATAGAACCATCAATATTTTGGTTTCTTATTTCCTGGGGTGCTGTAGTACATTGAATCATCTTTAAATTCAAGGAGCTTCTATGTGTTTCTAATGAGACGTTGGATGAAAAGGAATATTCATTATAAAGAGCCCTTCTCACTAAATCTTCAACACTCTGAGCTGTCCCTAAATATTCGTTAGTATCATTATAGATTTTTATCTCTGCTACAAGTTCCCTCCTGGACCTATCCCAAATCAAAATAATAAATTAATAATATAAGATAATTTTATTAATTTACAGCAAATGACCATAAAAGTAAGTCAATGGGACTGAAGAAGAGTACAAAAATTATGAATACAATGTGGGAGTACAAGTGCAACTCCTAGAAAATACTTAAATAACATAAAGAAAGAAAGCAGCAAGCAGTAGTGCTGCCACAACATGCATATAAAATACCGTGGCACGATAAAAAATAATTAGTAGCTTGCCAAGAAAGAATGAGTGAGATAAGATGATCTGGAAATGGAGTAAAGATATCAAGGGCTCTTGTTTCTGATTACCAATGGCGAGGGGGGCGAACTGGGTAGAGAGCAATATTGTTCAATAGTTATGTGTGTCAACCTACTCAGGGGGTAAGGTTCTCAAAATGAAGACATACTCAGTGTTTCTATCTTCTTTTGGAAATTATAATTCCTTGGAATGCATCTTATCAATATTAGAGAAAATTTAATTCCTATTATTAGGGATGAAATCTTCTTGCCTCCTTAGAGCTTTGTGAATGTTAATGGTCTCACATAATGGGAATTTCCTAAGATGACCGTGGTCCATTATAAAGACACTAGATAACACCTGTAAAACCCCTTATCACTCCTCAATGATAATAATCTAGCATAACCACTAACTTCACCCCTTTCCAAAATCCCCTTAGGTATCTGATCTACAACCGACATTTCCACATCTTGCTGCTGATGATGAACAATATCATCTTCCATAATGTACTCCACAGTAAGAGGTCAAAATGAAGCCATACTCAGTGTTTCTAGATTATTATAGAAACAATAAATCCTCGGAATGCATCCTATTATTATTAGAAAAAAATAATTCCTATTATTAGGGATGAAATATTCTTGCCTCCTTAAGCTATATGAATGTTAATGGTCTCACATAATGGGAATTTCCTAGGATGATCGTGGTCCATTATAAAGTCACTAGATAAGACCTGTAAAACCCCTTATCACTGCTCAATGATAAAAATCTATCATAGCCACTAACTTCAACCCTTTCCAAAATTCCCATAGGTATCTGATCTACAACCGACATTTCCACATCCTGCTGTTGATGATGAACAATCTCATCTTCCTTGACCTCCTCCAAAATAGACCCAATTGACAGCCTAGTATTTGAGATCAGTGAAATAGGATTTTTGACCAACACCTAAGTTCAATATATCATTAAAATATTTGGTTTACCAACAACCATATTAAACCAAAAAGTGAAATCATCAGTTCCTATAATTGTTTGAGACATCACTTTAGATAGCATTAAGATAGCACTGAGATCTTATCCTTGGGATAGCACTGATATATCATTGAGATCTTATCCTTGGGATAACACTGAGATAGCACTGAGATCTTATCCTTGGGATAGCACTGAGATAGCATTGAGATCTTATCCTTGGGATAACACTGCGATTGCATAAACACCATGAATTGGATAGAACCAAGATCTATGAGCATCATGGTGCCAAGAATGTAGAATCATCATGAATGAGATAGTCAACAAACTGTGATATCAATGAACTATGGTGGCACCAAATTACACTGAGATCCTTACTATGATATAGTACCAAGACATTGAGGGAATGTTACTTTGGCATCACCAAAATTTTTCCTCAGTTCTCTGCTCCAGTATGCATTGTATTATCTGCAATTACACTGAGATTCTGTGTAACCTTATCCGAGCCTCTTTCTGAAATGATAATCGAACTGTTGATTGTAATTTTCCATTCGAATTTCAGAGTGTGATCTTATCCTTGGGATAACACTGAGATATTCCTTGACCTCCTCCATAGTAGACCCAATTGACAACCTAGTATTTGAGATCAGTGAGATAGGATTTTTGACCAACACCTAAGTTCAATATCTCATTAAAATATTTGGATTACTAACAACCATATTAAACCAAAAAGTGAAATCATCGGTTCCTATAATTGTTTGAGACATCACTTTGGATAACATTCAGATAGCACTGAGATCTTATCCTTGGGATAACACTGATATAGCACTGAGATCTTATCCTTGGGATAGCACTGAGATATCATTGAGATCTTATCCTTGGGATAAAACTGAGATTGCATAAACACCATGAATTGGATAGAACCGAGGTCTATGAGCATCATGGTTCCAAGACTGTAGAATCATAATGAATGAGATAGTCACCAAACTGTGATATCAATGAACTACGGTGGCATCGAATTACACCAAGATCCTTACTGTGATATAGTACTAAGGCAGTGAAGGAATGTAACTATGGCATCACCAAAAATTTTCCTAATATCTCTGCTCCAGTATGCATTGTAATCTCTGCAATTACACCGAGATTCTGTGTACCCTTATCCGAGCCTCTTCCTGAAATGATAATCGAACTGTTGACTGTAATTCTCCATCCAAATTTTAGAGTGTGATATTATCCTTGGGATAGCACTGAGATATTCCTTGACCTCCTCCACAGTAGACCTAATTGACAACCTAGTATTTGAGATCAGTGAAATAGGATTTTTGACCAACACCTAAATTCAATATCTCATTAAAATATTTGGATTACCAACAACCATATTAAACCAAAAAGTGAAATCATCGGTTCCTATAATTGTTTGAGACATCACTTTGTATAACATTTAGATAACACTGAGATCTTATCCTTGGGATAACACTGATATAGCACTGAGATCTTATCCTTGGGATAGCACTAAGATAGCATTGAGATCTTATCCTTGGGATAAAATTGAGATTTTAGAAACACCATGAATTGGATAGAACTGACATCTATGAGCATCATGGTGCCAAGACTGTAGAATCATCATCACTGAGATAGTCACAAAACTGCGATATCAATGAAATATGATGGCACCAAATTACACTGAGATCCTTACTATGATATAGTACAAAGACAATGAGGGAATGTCACTATGGCATCACCAAAAAATTTCCTAAGTTCTCTGCTCCAGCATGTATTGTAATCTTTGCAATTATAGAGAGATTATGTGTACCCTTATCTGAGCCTCTTCCTAAAATGATAATCGAACTGTTGACTGTAATTTTCCATCCAAATTTCAGGGTGTGATCTTATCCTTGGGATAGCATTGAGATATTCCTTGACCTCCTCCACAGTAGACCCAATTGACAACCTAGTATTTGAGATCAGTGAAATAGGATTTTTGGCCAACACCTAAGTTCAATATCTCATTAAAATATTTGGATTACCAATAACCATTTTAAACCAAAAAGTGAAATCATCGGTTCCTATAATTGTTTGAGACATCACTTTGGATAGCATTTAGATAGCACTGAGATCTTATCCTTGGGATAGCACTGATATAGCACTGAGATCTTATCCTTGGGATAGTACTGATATAACATTGAGATCTTATCCTTGGGATAACACTGAGATTGTAGAAACACCATGAATTGGATAGAACCGAGATCTATGAGCATCATGGTGCCAAGACTATAGAATCATCATGACTGAGATAGTCACCAAACTGTGATATCAATGAACTACGGTGGCATTGAATTACACTGAGATCCTTACTGTGATATAGTACCAAGACAATGAGGGAATGTCACTGTGACATCACCAAAAATTTTCCTAAGTTCTTTGCTCCAGTATGCATTATAATCTCTACAATTACACCGAGATTCTGTGTACCCTTATCTGAGCCTCTTATTGAAATGATAATCGAACTGTTGACTGTAATTTTCCATCCGAATTTCAGAGTGTGATCTTATCCTTGGGATAGCATTGAGATATTCCTTGACCTCCTCCACAGTAGACCCAATTGAAAGCCTAGTATTTGAGATCAATGAAATAGGATTTTTGACCAACACCTAAGTTCAATATCTCATTAAAATATTTGGATCAGCAACAACCATATTAAACCAAAAAGTGAAATCATCGGTTCCTATAATTGTTTGAGGCATCACTTTGGATAGCATTCAGATAGCACTGAGATATTATCCTTGGGATAACACTGATATAGCACTGAGATCTTATCCTTGGGATAGCACTGAGATAGCATTGAGATATTATCCTTGGGATAACACAAATATTGCAGAAACACCATGAATTGGATAGAACCGAGATCTATGAGCATCATGGTGCCAAGACTGTAGAATCATCATGACTGAGATAGTTATCAAACTGTGATATCAATGAACTACAGTGGCACCAAATTACACTGAGATCCTTACTGTGATATAGTACCAAGACAGTGAGGGAATGTCACTATGGCATCACCAAAAATTTTCCTAAGTTCTCTGCTCCAGTATGCATTGTAATCTTTGTAATTACACCGATATTCTGTGTACCCTTATTCGAGCCTCTTCCCGAAATGATAATCAAATTGTTGACTATAATTTTCCATCCGAATTTCAGAGTGTGATATTATCCTTAGGATAACATTGAGATATTCCTTGACCTCCTCCACAGTAGACCCAATTGACAGCCTATTATTTGAGATCAGTGAAATCAGATTTTTGATCAACACCTAAGTTCAATATCTCATTAAAATATTTGGATTACCGAAAACCGTATTAAACCAAAAAGTAAAATTATATGTTCCTATAATTGTTTGAGACATCAAATATCTAACTAGTAAATTCTTAGCTCACTACATCAGAAATAAAAGTGCTCTCCCCATGGTAATTAAAATGGTGTGACGATATACAACGTTAAATCTTTTGTAGATAATACTTTCTCCATGACCAGCCCAAATTCTTCCTTGATGCAAAATTAAGGTCATAAACTTATTAGTTGCATGGGTGGAAGTCCTCTATCTCACATTTTAGGTTCTTTGGATGGACCCACTTGTATCATGAAAGACATGATATATCAAATTTTCGTTATAATCCTCATAGGAATTTGGTTTTCTACTATGAAAGGTTTCAGGGGTATCATCTCCATGACCCCCCTTCTAACCAAGTGACTAAGCATCATGATGCTATATTTGATGAGACTTTTCATGGTGACTGCTAGGATCTCTTATATAGCTCCTTTCTGGTGATGACTCTCATCATGTATCCATGGAACATACCTCTTCTTCTCTTGTTGGGTTGCTTGTTGATGACTTGCAGCTAGTTGTAGTGAACCTTTCCACATCTCCATCTTGTGTTGATCCACCTATAAAAATGTAAAACTCCTATGCGTTCATCATTTTTAGTTATTGAATAGTCTATGGGGAGTCAGGACTAAAGTGATTACTTCATCATCTAGTACATCCTATCCTTTGGATGTTTCTTCCATCCTTCCCTTACTAGATGAGGTCATCATTGTTGGTACTTCATCTTGAGGTGTACAACCTAGCAATGATTCTCCTTCCAGAATGTAGTGATGCCCAACTTTGAGATGATACTGTTCATGTGGATGTATAGCAGTTTGATGATGATGGTAACAAACCCTCTACTACACCAGCACGTGCTCAAAGAGCTTCAACAAACAATAGGCTTTACAATAATAATCAATGTATTCATATTCAATAGTTCTCCCAGAGTAAGAGAACCAAGTAATATAGCACTAGATGTGCATTCATCATACTGCCAACTGAGCTAGTATTAGAATATCCATGGAATCTTTATCCCAATAGTGAAATTCTGACCATAAGTAATAGCATCATAGATATATCTCAACAAGCAGCTATCGCCAATGTATAGATCTACACAGAGACATATGATAAGTGTTTATCAAGAGCACCAGGGATCAACAACTTCTCCATCTCATCATATATTTAAGTGCATCAGGGATAGGTATTCAGATATTTAACTTCTACTTTCTTTGCAGCCTCTAAGGTAACACGGATATGAGCCATCATACTCAGTTTTCATAAGAAAATATTAGGCAAGAAAAGTCATGATGGATTTTATAGCTCCCTCTGAAGCATTGCTATGCATCAAATTATCCAATCCATGAGGAGACTTTCTTATTTGATCATCCATATCTATAAAACCATTCTTCATGAGATCTTGTCTCAATGAAATCAAGATGTCAAAGTCAAGGATTTCTTCTTGTCAAGACATAGATTTTTTCATGCACTTTCTTCATGGTACCTCTTTCATGCTGATAAGGGTTATTATAAAGAACTGATCCAAAGGGTCATGTTCTTCTTCTTCTCAGAGTTCTTCAAGCATGAAAGCTTCAAGTGTGCTACACCCCTGAAATTTATTTTACTAGCAGATCTTTGTAGCTTATTCATAGTAGATAATCTATCCAAATTTTACATTTGTCTTCTTCACAAATTTGTTTGTGAAAAAAGCTCTATGTAAATTGTCATCAATTTACTGAGGCTACAACATAATGCTACTGTAATGTAATGATCTTATACATAATGCAGGACAAAAAAAAATTGAATATGCTGAGAAGCCATTAGAATTAATGCCATATATAACTGATAAGGTATATGTGTTGTTGTTCCATTTTCTGCCATATTCATTCTAAATCATATCATTGCTACCAGTGGCTTTCTGAAATCCATTGTTTCTGCTAATACTATCATTTTTCAACATCCACTTATGCTAATTCTCTTACTATAATTCTTCCTTCATCATACCACTGTTCCACTTTTATCCAATCATATCTATTGCATACATTTATTGTCAAATTGTCACAGGCATGTTGTTTAAATGTCATTTACATACCAGGATTTTGGCTGCACATGTATCAAAGGATTGATTGACATATGAATTATTATCTGATGCACATATACCAAAGTTACTTAGACCAAGAACCCATATTTGAAAAGATAAAAATGCCAAGAAAGTTTTATTGTTGATTAAGGTGAGACTATCACCCTATTCTTGTCAAGAGATACTGCTAGTGTGATTGTCTCTCATTCAAGGTAAATTCTATACAATTCTTGCATCTGAGTGAATATCTTTCATATATAAGATATTTCCTGTACTTAAAACTTCCATATAGAAGATATACTCCTAAACTATAGCAAGGTCATATAGTCTTGGAATGTATATCTTGCTTCAGATACATTAAGGTTTGTCACATAGGCTTAATTTTGCAATTCCAGAAATAAGGCTTTTTCATTGTTACAATTGTGAGGTCTTAGACTTCAAATTTGTTTCTTCAGGGGTTACCCTTTATCATAGATTCAAAAGGTCTACTGAAGCTGAACTAGAGCTCAAAAATTTATTGCAGTACTTGTCATCGGGAGTCTCACAACTGTCATAATGCTATATCAACATCTATGCTTAGTGGTGGGAATATATGCATCTCCAGCCTTCAGTCATGATAAATTAGATTGGAAATTTTGACTTCCAACAGTAGTTTGGTCACGATCCCTTCAACATATAAGTTCACCTCCTGGATTTGCATAGGATGTTTGGTCTTTTGTGCAAACTGAAACTCGTGTTGTTCTGGAAATATATGCACATAAAATCATATCCTTTCTTATTACTAAGCATTCCACTCTACTTGATACATTATGCCAATAATTATCCCATATTGGTCATTAAAGGGTCATACTTTACCTATGATATTGACCATAATGAAGCTGCTTATAGCACATAAGCAATAGCTAGAAGTGTAATTGATCCTGTTGTAACTCCTAGAGACAGCCTAGAGTTGCTATAGACCAGTGCCTAGGACATCTTATAATGTATAGAGAGCAGAGGATTTAAAACATCGTTTAGCACTTTAACAAGACAGGGCTCTCATACTACTTCTTTACAAACAGAAAATAACACTTGAGTGGGACCAAAACTTCCGATAGTTTGAAGCATCAAAGAGTAATACTGCACGGATGTAATGCTATACTCAAACACTGCTGTATCAGACAACTCTAAGGCAATTCACAGTAAACAGGGCCGGATTCATGGTATATGGCAGAAAAAGAGGTATATATAACGATGAGTAATGAGCCGTATAGAAAAAGGAGATATTAACTATCAGGAAGACAATACCAAGAAGAGTTTCACAGCATATGATGGGCTTATATGACTAAGAATCCATATATGCAGGCAACTTTCGTCAATAGCACTTCGTAGTAGCCAATATAGCAGAAATATGTATGAACGGAAGATGAAACACTGTATTATATCTGAGCCATTTTTAAAGTACCAAGAAGCTAATGATATAAGTATCAGAGAGATAAATTTATATCAAAAACAACGGGAGACTCGCATTCCAGAATATAACACCAGAGACATGGATGTAAATGAAATGAACAACGACATTGCAATAAACAGGAGGAAATCACACACTACCATAAAAAAAGTCCAGAATCCTCTTTAAAGTGTAACTCCTTATCATTGAAACCCGACGGGCTCTTCACATTAGCATTTGAGTCATTACAAAACACACACAAAAAATCTTTACACAGTCAGTTTCTTCTGAAGAATTGGAACCTTTCTTTCTTCTTTTCTCTGTCTTATATAGGATTCCTTTACCTTTCAGCGAGAAGATATTTCGGGGAAATATCTTCTTCGCATGAACAAAATTTGTTAAAAGTCATTATCATAACAACAAAATTTCATGATAGGCATGACCCTCCATCTGTGCGTAAACTGCCTTAAGACCCAATTTCGAAATAGAAAGTTAGACCAATGTTTGATGTAAAAGTAAAAACGCAAGAGTGGGGGAGAAACAACCCACTCGGAGATTTGAAAAACATAACTAAATGAAAGTAAAAAGGCCGTTTAGGGCATGTCATGAGTAAATTTGGAATGTCATGGGTGCGAGTACAGGTGGGCCGTTGCGGATCTTAATAGGATGCATGTTAGCGAGAGGAGCTATCATATTGACTCATGAACTATGTCGGTCTCCTTTGGCTCTGGAAGTGTTCAAAAACGTTAAAGGCTTTTTTCAACGCTTCGCCGCGTGCCGGTCTGCTGAGTTGAAAACTCAAATACGAATCTTCAGAGGGATACAACTCCTTTTTGAAATTTGCTGACAATGGTAATGTAGCTTTGAGCGTTTCTTTCCCCATTTGGAGGTCTGACCGATCCCTTTCCGTTTGCAAACGTGCTGTGTATTGATCTGGGAGCATAAGCACGGCAGGGGCATTTGGTTCCCAACAGGAAGGGAGTCCGGCTGAGATGATCTCATCCCATACCTTGTCGAACTGTTCAACACTGTCAGCCACCTGTTGAAGGACCCTTGAAGCTGCTACTCGAGCTTCCTCTTTATCAATGATCTTTTGACACTCACTGATTTCCATAAATCGACTGGGGATGCCATGTTTCCCCAAGTCGTTCGCCCTTAGTGCATAAAGAAAAGAGATGTAGTCGCCGGCGTGTTGAGCTCTATTAGAAAAATTACTCCCTGCCTCCTGCAACCTTCTATTGAGATAAGGAAGGGTGGACTTGAGCTCCCCTATCATTGTCAGGAATTCCCACTGCTCGGTTACTGCCGTGATTATGTCCGACCAGATTAAGCTTCTGGCCTCGAGCAGGGTGAGATTCCCCTTTGCTCGACTCTTCATCTCGGCAATGGTTTGGTGTTGCTCAGCCGTGACCCTTTTTCCTTCCTCGACTTCCCTTTGTAGCCCTTCAATTGTTCTGGCCTTTTCAGACAGGGCGCCCTCCAACTCTGAGACCCTTTGCTTGGCAGTGGATGTCTGTTTCTCCAACACTTCGATCTCAGCCATAGCTGTGGATAGTCGTGCTGTTGCTGAACTAGTTCCGCTTGATGTTTCGGTTGCGTGACAACTGTGCGCATCCCATCGTGTCTGTAGCTCCGTGGCTCTGCTTTCTAGCTCGTCAATCCTTTTAGCCATCTTTTCCTTCTCTTCTCTTTCCCTGAAAAGCCTAGCAGACAGTTCATTTTTTTCTTCCTCTACCCGCACCAATTCATCAGTCTGTACAGGATGTGAACCCGGTATACGAGCCTGTTTCTTAGCAGCTGTGATATCTTTCTGCAACTTAGCTATAAGGGCTACTTGTGAACCTTTCCCTCCTTCATCCGAATTTTAAATTTGGTCCTGAAGAACACGCACCTGATATGCGTTGGCACGACAAGCATTCTGTTCTGCTGTAAAGGAATCCCTCAGCTGTTCATATTTTTGTTCTGTCTTCTTTAGAGCGAGGGTAATCTGTGATAGCTTGTCTTTCATCATGTCACAGACTGTTTGGAACAGGTCAGTCATGTCCTGTACAGGTACCTTCTGCATATCAATAGCCAATTCGAGCACCTTATAACTCTGAACATCCGAATTTGGGTCCAGGATGGCCTCCGCCATAGACAATACTAGACTTTCGGTGTCTGCATTGATAGAAGCGGAGAGCCTGGTATGGTATTTTTCAACGAACCCTCCTAATTCGGCCCTGTATCGGTCTCGGATAGTTTTATTTGTCTGCTCCCTTTCGCTCGTCTTGGATGAAGTGGGCTCGACGATGGCTTGCGTAACTTCAGTGTAATCGGAGGAGGCGACACTGTCCCTCAACACTGTTATACCCGCCTTGCCCTTATCGAATTGACCAAATTTCGTGAAGGGCTCCAATATCCTCCCTTCTCCGATGACTTCCGCTTCACTAGTGGCCACCCTCTGCCTCTTGGGTGGTGGTGCTGCTCCTGAAGTACCTACCTCTTTTTCATCTGCGCCCTTGTTCACTTCTTCCTCTCCTCCTGTAGCAAACGAGTCTGTCTCCATCTGCGAAAACATAGGCCAAACTTCAAGGTTAGCCCTCCACTCCAGAAATGGCCTGGACTCATGAATGTAGGGCGTAGACCTGTTTCTTTTTCTTTATTTGAAATGATTTCCCGTGGGTCATAAGCCCAGCTTTCCCCCAACTTCAGGTCCATGTTCTGCAGCATTTTTTCGGCAATTGGGAGGGCATATCTAGAGTTTACCACAAAGGGGCCAATTTGGACAGGAAGCCTTAAGATGTAGCCTTTCTTAGCAGGAAAAAAATGGAGCTGGTCGGCTTTGAGGGCTTGCCGGATGTACTCGAGGGCGTAAACTTGTCGGACGGGGAAAACTGGTAGCCGGTATGGGGCAACTTCGGCTCCATAGACCCGAATTTCAGTAAATTCTTCAGACATGAACCAATCACCAGTACACTGGTATTTCCCAGCCTGCAGCCAGTGTTTCATCTCTGGGAAGACCCTAGGGGAAGGCGCGTCGTGAATGATGGTGTAGGCAATAGACATGAAGGTATTCACGAAAGTGGCATAACCATCTCCCCTAGGTAACTGGCAGACAGAGTAATTCCAATCGAAGACTGGTCTGGGCTGGGAATTCTCAGAGTACATCCTATCTAACCCCAAATGGTTGAACTTATCTGCATGCTGGAACAAAAAGAGGTAGAACACCAATGAGCAAAAACAAAACTTTCGGGCTTGGGCGAGCTCCTGGAATTGGGTCAGGATGGTCGAGGAGAGGAAACCTGGAATATCCAATGTAACCCCATTCTGTGACATGAGCCACAAAAAGCGAATGCATACTGAAGAGATGTCTTCCGGGCTCCCTACCCCCAAAAGGCCGGCGATGAGAGACAGAACAGGTCGAACTTCTTCGGCAAACAAACTTAATGAAAACGGCTCCAATGTAGGCAGGGCAGTTGCCTGGTCGATGGTTATGGAGGATATGAAGGCACGACGGGCTTCTCTTGACTGCTTATTGAACTGAGCGAGCAAGGTTTCATCTTTGAAACTGAAGTATGTATCACTGGAAGGGAAACGGATGGCCTGTTTGATAACATCGGGGGAAAGGGAAAAGATTACGTTCCCTTGAGGAGAAACGAAAGCGTCCCGATGTACATCATAAGAGTCTCTGAGCCAGATGATGAAATCGACACAGGAATGGACCTGGGGGGTGATATGGTGATAGAAGCCAGACGCGATAACTCGAAAACGGTCGGCATTCTTGCAGTGGCGACCAAAGAGCAGGGGCTTGATACTGCGGATATCAAAAGGATATTTTGGGTCACAGATACCAGACTGCAAGTCGTAGAGGGGTTCAAAACCAGGGGGGTTTCTGGACTCACGGAGTTGGGGGGTTTCAGGTTCGTTTTTCTTGGGCGTTCTTCTTCCCATGGCGGACATTTTAACAATTTCGAAAAGAGAAAAGGGAAAAGAGGGGAAACGGAGAATGGAATACCTGAACAGAGGGTGACAATGCTCGGGAAAGCGACGCGGGGACCCCTGACAATGATTTGGATATACCAGGCGTTCTTCCCCACTCGGTATTCACCGTAGAAAACAACCTGTGACGTTTTACCAGAGAGAAATACGGGAGTTTGTTACCACTGGAGTGGACTGCTTGGGTTAAAAAGGTGGATAAGTAAGATGGCAGAAGGCAAGTGTCGTAAGGACACTGACAATGAGACACGTGGCGCGTGGGGATTGGGTATATCAAGGTGTAGGTGAGCGCCTCGTGTCGGGTTAAAGGCTGGTACGGGTCTTAGTACCAGCTGACCTAATGGACTTACCTTACCTTTTATCCACGTACGCTGTCCAACCTTTACCACGCATGATTTCCTTCGTCGGACTAACACTTGTCTTTCTCAACTATGCGGGTCCATCTTTACTCTGCCACGGGATCACATCCCGCGGCCCATCCTTACCATCTCTTTCCCACCGTGAGACCTTGCCGTGCCACGTGTCGTAAGTCCGCGGGGGTATGGGTCTCGTCCTTTCCCTGCTGCTTGACCCCCTCGGACTTTCTCCATACGCTTTAGTACATAACTCGCGGCTCTTTTTAATATATCTGTTGATGTATAGTGCCGCATCCCCTTTACCTTTGTATTTGATGTTCACTTATCATTCCACCTTTCACCGCTTGGTACAATTTGTCAATTGGCTTTAATATGCGTGTGTTTCACCACCTTTTCTCCTTTCGACCCGCTTTAATTAAATACTTGCCACATGATATAAAACTTTCAACGTGAGGCCTGTTCATCCTTTTGGTACTCCGTGGCTAATGCTAAAGATTGAACAACATTGGCTCCACCTGGGGACGGCACGTTTGTCCCTGAACGTGTCGAGAACTACGCAGACCGCTTGCACATCTTCTTTGAACATCACTTTTAGGTTCCTGGAGCTTCCCCCTGGATAGATCATCATGACTCATGCAAAAACTTTAATAAGAAAATGAAAACAGCAACTATTATACACTATAATACAGTCAGGCTTTTTTTTCAGCCTGCTTCAGAATTGGAAATATGGTTTGAGGAATTCCCCATTTACAGGGGCTTCCAACAGATCTCCCTGTAAATTCTCCAGCTTAAATGTATTATTTCCACCCATCTCTGCAATCTTGAAGGGGCCGAACCAAAGGGGGTCAAATTTACCATGCTTACCCTTATCGGCCCTTCGTACATCCCACCTGAGAACTAAGTCTCCCACCTGCAGCTTTCTATCCTTTGTATGCTGATCAAACAATTCTTTCATCTTCTCCTGGTAATCCACAAGTTTCTGGTTCACCTGAATACGCGTTTCTTCGAGTTCAATCAACTGATTGATTCTTCTGGTCATACCATCTGGTTCTTCCTTAGTCTCCTGCATGAAACGAGCAACAGGTAAAGCTAACTGTATAGGGAATATAGCTGCCCGTCCGTATACTAGTTCATAGGGAGATCTTCCCGTTGCCCTTTTACTGGTTATCTTGTTTGCCCACAGAGAAAATTTTAGTTGGGAGTCCCAGTTCCTCTGGTTTTCATTTATTGTCTTCTTTAGAGCTCTGACCAGCGTTTTGTTTGATGATTCTGCCAAGCCATTTCCCTGTGGGTAGTAAGCTGTGGAGTGGCCTAGAGTAATGTTATACTGCTGACAAAAATTCACAAATTTAGCAGATTTGAAAGCTTGAGCATTGTCAGTAACTATTCTAGCAGGACATCCAAACCCGGAGATAATGTTCTCTTCCATGAATTTTATGATCACCGTGTCAGTGGCGTTCCGTGCAGGAATGGCCTCTACCCACTTCGTGAAGTAATCTGTAGCAGTCAATATCCATTTGTGCTGCCCACTGGAGGGTGGGTGGATCTCACCTATGAAGTCAATTCCCCATTGCTTGAAAGGTTCATCAACGTGCACAGGAATCAGGGGTAGGGCTGCTAGCTTCTGTTTTTCAGCAAACTTCTGGCATTTGTCACATGCTCTGACCCAAGTAAAGACATCTCCAAACAATTTAGGCCAGTAAAAACCAGCCTTCAGGATTTTCTGAGCCGTGCTCCTCCAGCTATAATGCCCTCCGCAAATTCCCTCATGGAATTCGGTTATTATGTTCCCTACCTCACCTTCGATGAGACATAACAGCAGTATGCCTGAAGGATCTCTCCAATATAATTGACCATTAGCTACAGCATACTTCTGAGATTTCAGCCTCAAGGCTCTGTATTTGGACTTATCACAGCTGGGTGGGCAGCTGAGTGTCAGGAGGTGCTCAACAATTTCTTTGTACCAGGGGCTAGTGAGATACTTCATCTGTATTTTTTGAGTAGCCATTTCTACCTCTGGTCTCCCTGTCTGCTCCTCCAACTCCTCATTTGCGATCATGGATAAGTGGATGCCCAAAGCTTGGTGGTTTGACTCTGATAGAATCTTTGCTAGCCCCTGTCCTTTAATTAACTTGGTGGGTCTGATGTCCAGGTCGTATTCTTGTATCTTCGCAATCCACTTGCCCCTTCTGCCTTCACTGTCTCCCTGAACGAGGATGTCCTTAACTGCCGCTGTGGGTACAAAAGCAGTAACGTGAGACTGCAGAATGTACATGCGAAATGCCTTTAGGGAATTTACCAGGGCATAAGCCTGCTTCTCCAGTATGTTGTATTTTAGCTCTGCATCATGAAGAACTTGACTAAAGAAAGCAATGGGTTGCTCATACCCATCCCCATTCTTCTGTAAGAGGACCCCTGCCACTGTGTGAGGTGATGCAAAAGAGAAAATCATAAAAGGTTCAGTGAAGTCAGGCTTTGCCAGCACGGGAGCTTCAGAAAATGCATTCTTGATCCTGGCAAAGGCCAGTCTTGATTCTGGTGCCCATTTTACCTCATTATCCTTCTTTAACATATCTGTGATGTGTCTAACTATTTCAGCATAGTTAGGAATAAATCTTCTGAGAAAATTGATACGCCCTAGGAATATCTGGACTTCTTTCTTATTTCTGGGGAGAGAGATACCGTTTATAGCTTCCACCCTTTTAGGATCGATTTTGACCCCATCTTTAGTTACTATATGTCCTAGGAGTTTACCCTCTTCTAATGCAAAGAAAGATTTTTGAGGGTTAAGAGAGAGTCCATACCTCCTGCATTTCTCAAAGGTCTTCTGTAGATGCTGAACGTGCTCGGTATCATCCTTTGAAAAGACTGTTATATCATCTAGGTACACCACCAGAAATTTATCCTGTTCTCCAACAAAGGTTATGTCCATGGCTCTCTGAAACGTAGCCCCTGCATTGATCAGTCCGAATGGCATTCTGGCATACATAAATGTCCCCCAGGGCGTGGTGAAAGCTGTCTTTTTCTGGTCCTCCGGGAATACAGCCACTTGATTATAGCCCGAGAACCCATCCATCATGGACATTCTAGAGGCCCCTACCACTTTTTGCAGAATATGATCCATCTTCGGTAGTGGGTAGTTATCTTTTAGAGACGCCCTGTTCAGGTTTCTGAAATCCACACACAACCTGATTTCGCCATTCTTCTTTCGTACTGGGACTAAATTGGCCACCCACTCAGAATACCTTAGTGGCACTATGATTTTAGCCTTCAGCAACTTTTTTATTTCTTGCTCAATCGAGGGTAGCAACAGGGGATTAATCTGTCTGAGCTTTTGCTTGTGAGGTTTTGCGTCTCCTTTTAGTGGAATTTTATGCTGCATCACACTGACATCAAAGGTTTTCAAGTCTTGATACGACCAGGAAAATACATCTTTATAGGTTTGAAACAACTTTTGGTACAATTGTTTGTATTCATCTGGGACTTTCTTGGACAGCTTCACAATCTTTGGATCTTCTTTTGTACCCAGATTTAGATCTTCGACCTGGTCATCAGTCACCACTTTGTTTGGCTGTACCGGAACATCATTCTTATTGAACAACCTCTCCAAAGGTACCAGTCCTCGGGGAATGACATTCCCTTTCAGCTGGAGGAATCTGTGACCAGCTATTTTCTCTTCCATCTTGTCTTCTGGATGGTCCCCGATTTCTTCTTCTTCGCAGCTGTCAATCTCTAGATTGGAAAACTCCCCAACAGTCTCCAAGAACCTCTTCACCTGTTCCTCATCTTCAAAGACCTGCCAGTGCTTGACATTATCAGGGATTGAAGGCCGGTATCTTACTTCAATTTCGTATCTCAGAAGAGGGTTCTGAGGTGGGCGGAATGTGCTAGCAGCCACAGCCAAGGAGTCTGCCATTCTGTTCTGTTCACGGGGCATGAATTGAATGTTAAACGCCAAGAACGAGTTCTCTACCAGGTCCCAAACTTCATTTCTATAGGCCTTTAGCCTAGGATGTTTCGCTTGACACTGGTTTTTCACTTGCCTCACCACCAATTCGGAGTCTCCCATCACTTTTAGCTTCTGTATGTTCATACTCCTTGCTGTCTGCAACCCCAATATGAGTGCCTCATATTCAGCCACATTTTTTGTGGCCTCATATTCCAATTTGAATGATAAGGGGACCCATTGACCCATGGGTGAAATAAGCAACACTCCAGCCCCATTTCCTTCTCGGGAATTTGCTCCATCAAAGTGGAGTGTCCAGATTTCCGATCCATAGTCCTGTATTGATGACTCAGTCTTTATCTGACAGAATGAAGGCTCATGAGCATATTCCTGATCCTCCTCCAACATTAGACAGGAGAAATCTCCATCTCTGCTGTAAACTGGGGAATTCACTGAATCACCTGCCTTAGTGACTGTCTTGACAAATCTGGTCTCTCGGTACAATCTTCTCTCTTGGCCACCAAAGACAGGAATGGTGGCATAAGACAGGTCCAACTTAATTGACCCTCCAATCCTGGTCCCCCAAGACCTTGACAGTAGCATACCGAAGCGGGCTGGGATGTCAGCCACTACGATATCCATCACCACACTCTTGGCCGGGATCTGAGCCAGGGTGACTGCTAGATCTTTGATCATGCCCAAACACTTCACCCTTTTGGAATCAAAGGAATAGAGGTCTTTGTATGGGCGAGTGATTTGGAGCCCCAATTGCTCCATGACAGACAGGGGCATGAGGTTATGAGATGCTCCTGAGTCTAACATACAATTATGTAGCAATAGATCATGAATCACTAGAGATACATAAAAGGGGGGGGTGGAGGGATCTAGTTCTTCGACGTGTGGGCCGAATACTACCATAGGCCTTTCTTCTTGCAGGTTAAGGCTGTCTGGAATATGTGGTACATCGGGGGTGGAAATGAAAGAGGAGACTTGTGACTGATAGGCAGGCTGTCTCAAAAATTCAGAGAGAGGGACTGGTATTTTAACTTTTTCGAGTTCTTTTTGCAAACTGAAGGCAGATGAAGGCTTCTCTATTGGTATTTCCTTTTCTTTTGACTCTTTGTTTGGCAGGGGAGGCTTAACTTCTTTAACTGGAGGTTTATTCACAGGGGACACAACTACTTGTGAAGATGAAGGCATTTGATTATGAGATTGCAGAGATTGGTTAAGGGGCTTCTTACCTTTATCTGGGGACTCTTGAGTATTGGCCTCTTTCTGTGCAGGTGCTGATCTTTGGGGTGTGTCCTCCTCTTCATCTTGAGTACGTGTTCGTTTCCTGGATGACCGGAGGTCATATTTTCTGTTAAACTGGGCTTGCATGAAATCAACGAACTGTTTGCAATAGTCATCGATCTCTGGCTCTTCAGCGTCCTCATTATTCTTCGGTTCTGAGTGAGGTTGTAGCTCCCCTTCCTCACTTTATTGCACATGGCATTCTATGTCATCACTGTCTGAGAAGACGGGACAGGCATCATCTTGCTCATAGGCAGGATCTTCGTGAGACGCCTCCATTTGTCCTTCCAAGTATAAAGGATGCGGTACTTGGTCTTGTTGCTCCTTCTGCCCTCTCTGCAGTATCTGCAAGGGTGGTTTTCTGTACTGAGGATTGAATCCTCTGTTAGGAGCATTCTGGAAGTTCTTTGGTGGTGAATTCTTAGCTTCCATCTCCAGCTTGACCAACTTGCTAGAGAGATTCTTGATCATTTTATTCATTTCGTCGATCTTGTCATTTGCTGAGTCTCTATCTTGGCTTGAAGTGGATACTTCTTCTTTGCCTCTTCTTTTAGTATCATGTTCTTGCTTTACTTTGGACTTACCAGTCGAGACAAAGTTTGCTTCTATTTCCAATGCATCTGTCTGTGCATCATCCAGAGTGGCTGGCTTTCTCTCTCTCAGCGAGAAACCAAACTCAGAATCAAATGCTGCCACGAAAACAACCTTGGCAGCGGTCTGGTGGGGCTTCATCTCAGTTGGGAGGTTGAGATACAATTTGTTAAACCTTCTGATGAACTCTGATACCCCTTCATTGTGCTTCTTTTTAAGGGTGTTAAACTCGGTTAGGGTATCCCCGTGATCTTTCCTATCTCCCCACTTTTTCACGAAAGCTTCTTCCATAGCCTCCCAGGTGTTGATGGAATTAGCCCCGAGAGTTTTAAACCATTTTCTGGCCTCTCCATCTAGGGACTGCACGAACAATCTCAGAACCACATCCAAATGCTCCACATTAAAGTTCTCTGCGAAAGAGCAGAAGATTTCAACATGCTTATGGGCATCAACGCCGTTCTCCCCATTGAATCTGGGCAGAATATTTAAATAGTCTTGTGGCATGTCATTTAGAACTGCAGGAAGCTGTAAAGGGGCGTATCTATTTTGTAGAAAGCCAGGTATATTCGCCATTGGGGGCAGAGGAGGTAGAATGAGAGCCTGAGCAGTGAGTGGTGGAGGAGGTGGTGGGAGTGGAGTATGAATAATGATGGGATGTAGTGAACAGCGGCTTGGGGGTTTGATGAGAAGGTCGGGCTGTCAACAACAGATATTTCAATAACTTCTTTGACCTCTTCAACTTCAGGGGTAGGATGAAAAGAATAATGTGGAGTGTAACTAGACTCAGCTTCGTCTTTGATATGGACACCTTCCCGATGTGGGCTATCTGAATAATAACCAGTATTTATTATACTAGGGTTAGAGTCTTGTATTTGGGCGACTTGAGAAGAGGAGGGCTGAAGATATGGAAAGTTTTCGAGGGAAAACTCAGGAATGTCGGTATGAACTGACTGCCTTTCCCTCCAGCCCCTTCTATGTAAGATTCGTTCTGGGTCAGACACAGATGGTGTCCTTAACTGAGATGTATCTGACCTTAGGTGTGGCTTACGGGGAGCCAGGACTGCAAATATGTTTATCAGTAATATGAATGTGGAGTCGCCAAGGTGAGGGAGGAACAACTCTCAACTCTTCGTGCTCACCTAACTGAAGAGTGGATGGGTTTTGTCGAGGCCCAGGGATTTAAATTTTTTCAACTTCGGTCCCCGGAAACGGCGCCAAAAAGATGTTGTAACTCCTAGAGATAGCCTAGAGTTGCTATAGACCAGTGCCTAAGACATCTTATAATGTATAGAGAGCAGAGGATTTAAAACAGCTTTTAGCACTTTAACAAGACAGGGCTCTCATACTACTTCTTTACAAACAGAAAATAACACTTGAGTGGGACCAAAACTTCCGATAGTTTGAAGCATCAAAGAGTAATACTGCACGGATGTAATGCTATACTCAAACACTGCTGTATCAGACAACTCTAAGGCAATTCACAGTAAACAGGGCCGGATTCATGGTATATGGCAGAAAAAGAGGTATATATAACGATGAGTAATGAGCCGTATAGAAAAAGGAGATATTAACTATCAGGAAGACAATACCAAGAAGAGTTTCACAACATATGATGGGCTTATATGACTAAGAATCCATATATGCAGGCAACTTTCGTCAATAGCACTTCGTAGTAGCCAATATAGCAGAAATATGTATGAACGGAAGATGAAACACTGTATTATATCTGAGCCATTTTTAAAGTACCAGGAAGCTAATGATATAAGTATCAAAGAGATAAATTTATATCAAAAACAACGGGAGACTCGCATTCCAGAATATAACACCAGAGACATGGATGTAAATGAAATGAACAACGACATTTCAATAAACAGGAGGAAATCACACACTACCATAAAACAAGTCCAGAATCCTCTTTAAAGTGTAACTCCTTATCATTGAAACCCGACGGGCTCTTCACATTAGCATTTGAGTCATTACAAAACACACACAGAAAATCTTTACACAGTCAGTTTCTTCTGAAGAATTGGAACCTTTCTTTCTTCTTTTCTCTGTCTTATATAGGATTCCTTTACCTTTCAGCGAGAAGATATTTCGGGGAAATATCTTCTTCGCATGAACAAAATTTGTTAAAAGTCATTATCATAACAAAAAAATTTCATGATGGGGAAACAGCCCTCCCATCATGCGTAAACAGGCCCCGAGCCGATTTCAAAACAGAAACTTAGACCAATGTTTGATGTAAAAAGTAAAAATGCAAGAGTGGGGGAAAAACAACCCACTCGAAAATTTGAAAAACATAAACTAAATGAAAGTAAAAAGGCCGTTAAGGCCATATCATGAGTAAAATGGAATGTCATGGGTGCAGCTGAGTGGAAGCCGTTGCAGATGCTGGAGGAGGCACGTTGGCAGAGGAGCTAGTATGCTGACTCATGAACTATGTCAGTCTCTGCTGGCTCTCGGAGGTTGGTTCTGGCATTGCTGAGAGCTTCTCCACTCTGATAAACGCTTCGCCGAGAGTGTGGATACTTGCCTCAGTTGGGAACCGATATCTGATCATGTGAAGGAGACTAAACTCCTTTTTGAGGACTGTGACAATGGTAGTGGCTTTGAGCTGAGTTGCTTTCCCCATTTGGAGGTCGGACCGATCCCTTTCCGTTTGTAAACATGCTGTGTATTGATCGGGGAGCATGAGCACGGCAGGGGCGTTTGGTTCCCAACAAGAAGGGAGGCCGGCTGTGATGATCTCGTCCCACACCTTGTCGAACTGTTCCACACTGTCAGCCACCTGTTGGAGAACCCTTGAAGCTGCTACTCGAGCTTCCTCTTTATCAATGATTTTCTGACACTCGTTGATTTCCATAAATCGACTGGGAATGCCATGTTTTCCCACGTCGTTCGCCCTTAGCGCATAAAGAAAAGAGATATAGCTGCTGGCGTGTTGAGCTCTATTAGCCAGATTACCCCCTGCCTCCTGCAACCTTCTATTGAGATAAGGAAGGGTGGACTTGAGTTCTCCTATCATCGTCAGGAACTCCCACTGCTCGGTTACTGCCATGATCATATCCGACCAGATCAAGCTTCTGGCCTCGAGCAGGGTGAGATTTCCCTTCGCTCGACTTTTCAACTCAGCAATGGTTTGTTGTGGCTTAGCCGTGACCCTTTTTCCTTCCTCAACTTCTCTTTGTAGTCCTTCAATTGTTCTGGCCTTTTCAGCCAGGGCGCCCTCCAACTCTGCGACCTTTTGCTTGGCGGTGGATGTTTGCTTCTCCAACACTTCGATCTCAGCCATAGCTGTGGATAGTTGTGCTATCGCTGAACCAGTTCCGCTTGATGTTTCGGCCGCATGGCAACTGTGTGCATCCCACCGGGCCTGTAGCTCCGTGGCTCTGCTCTCTAGCTCTTCAATCCTTTTAGCCATCCTTTCCTTCTCCTCTCTTTCCCTAAAAAGCCTAGCAGACAGTTCATTTTTCTCTTCTTCTACCCGCACCAATTCAGCAGTTTGTACTAGATGTGAACCTGGTATACGAGCTTGTTTCTTAGCAGCTGTGATATCTTTCTACAACTTAGCTATAAGGGCTGCTTGTGAACCTTTCCCTCCTTCATCCGAATTTTTAATTTGGTCCTCCACAACACGCACCTGATATGAGTTGGCACGACAAGCATTATGTTCCGCTGTAAAGGAATCCCTCAACTGTTCATATTTTTGTTCTGTCTTCCTTAGTGCGAGGGTGATCTGTGATAGCTTGTCTTTCATCATGTCGCAGATTGTTTGGAACAGGTCAGTCATGTCCTGTACCGGTACCTTCTGCATATCAATAGCCAATTCAAGCACCTTATAACTCGGAACATCTGAATTTGGGTCCAGAATGGCCTCCGTCATAGACAGTACCAGGCTTTCGGTGTCTGCATTTACAGAAGCGGAGAGCCTAGTATGATATTTCTCAACAAACCCTCCTAATTCGGCCCTGTACCTGTCTCGGACAGTTTTATTTGTCCGCTCCCTTTCGCTCGTCCTGGATGGAGTGGGTGCGACGATGGCTTGCGTGACTTCAGTGTAGTCAGAGGAGGCGACACTGTCTCTCAATACTACTATACCCGCCTTGCCCTTATCGAATTGACCAAATTTCGTGAAGGGCTCCAATATTATCCCTTCTCCGATGACTTCCGCTTCGCTAGTGGCCACCCTCTGCCTCTTGGGTGGTGGTGCTGCTCCTGAAGTACCTACCTCTTGCTCATCTGTGCCTTTGTTCACTTCTTCCTCTCCTCCTGTAGCAGACGAGTCTATCTCCATCTGCGAAAACATAGGCCAAACTTCAAGGTTAGCCCTCCACTCCAGAAATGGCCTGGACTCATGAATGTAGGGCGTAGACCTGTTTCTCTTTCTTTTATTTGAAATGATTTCCCGTGGGTCATAAGCCCAGCTTTCCCCCAACTTTAGGTCCATGTTCTGCAACATTTTTTCAGCAATTGGGAGGGCATATCTAGAGTTTACCACAAAGGGGCCAATTTGGACAGGAAGCCTTAAGATGTAGCCTTTCTTAGCAGGGACAAAATGGAGCTGGTCAGCTTTGAGGGCTTGCCGGATGTACTCGAGGGCGTAAACTCGTCGGACGGGGAAAGCTGGTAGCCGGTATGGGGCAACTTCAGCTCCATAGACCCGAATTTCAGTAAATTCTTCAGACAGGAACCAATCACCAGTACACTGGTATTTCCCAACCTGCAGCCAGCGTTTCATCTCTGGGAAGACCCTAGGGGAAGGCGCGTCGTGAATGATGGTGTAGGCAATAGACATGAAGGTATTCACGAAAGTGGCATAACCCTCTCCCCTAGGTAACTGGCGGACAGAGTAATTCCAATCGAAGACTGGTCTGGGCTGGGAATTCTCAGAGTACATCCTATCTAACCCCAAATGGTTGAACTTATCTGCATGCTGGAACAAAAAGAGGTAGAACACCAATGAGAAAAAACGAAACTTTCGGGCTTGGGCGAGCTCCTGGAATTGGGTCAGGATGGTCGAGGAGAGGAAACCTGGAATATCCAATGTAACCCCATTCTGTGACATGAGCCACAAAAAGCGAATGCATACTGAAGAGATGTCTTCCGGGCTCCCTACCCCCAAAAGGCCGGCGATGAGAGACAGAACAGGTCGAAATTCTTCGGCAAACAAACTTAATGAAAATGGCTCCAATGTAGGTAGGGTAGTTGCCTGGTCAATGGTTATGGAGG